>AYEL01043345.1:0-11215 GCA_000484575.1 Olivierus martensii
CGGTTTTACTAACCGAAAATTAACGGTAATTTGTTAATTGACATCATAAAAGGAGCTTTGTTAGTAAGACTGATCTGTGTTTACAACTCGCGCTAATCGAATGTTTTCTCGCGCTAACCGAATAACGGTATCAATTTTTTAAGTCGCGCTAATCGAGGCCTATCTGTATTGCACTTTTAAAATGCTGCCAAAGTTTTGTTTGCTGTTCGGATGCGGCGCGTTTGTAAGAGTCGACATAAATACTGGATTCCCATCATTTACCGTGAGTTATCTACGTCGATAGATCGATATTAACTTGTAGTAGAATACTACAATATTAAATAGCTAATTTCCATTATCTTATAATTAAAAAAATCTCGATAATGCATTTCCCCAATTTCGATTATCTTATAATAAAAAAAAATCCCGATAATGCATTTCCCCCAAGTACGCCCTTACCCCACTCCTTTTATTATATTTAATTTTGTTAGGACATTTTTAGAATTATTATCACTATTAACAGTATTTCTTATAAAACTGTTATTAGTACGGACCAAAATAAATGCATTTTATTGAAAAAATATCTGCTTTTTTTCTTAAAAATACTTTATTCTATTACTATTTTAGCCAATTATCAAAATTAAATAAAACTGCGCGAAATTCAACTTTACAAAATAACTGTGATATACATATCCTTGCGTAAAATCTCGATTAAACATACATTATAGAAACCATTCGATGACCATATGACCCGTTAAAGGGATGAGAATCTGCTGTAACTGTAGAAACTATAAAAAAATTTCATAATTATATAGTTATAGCAGAGATAAATATTTAAGCAATCGTGCAATACCTGATATTCTTCGTCCCATTTATATTGTTCTTTACTCAAGATGTAAACTTTGTCAATGGTAATTTTCCATGGTTTAGTTTTCAAACCCATCAAACGGACATATTGAATATGCAACTCTGCCAGGTTCGAACGAAATACGGTTCTGCCTGTTTCTTCTCTAACCATCAAGGTGTTCTGTAAACAAAATTTGCTTTACAGTAAACGTCTGTAGTCTCGTAGGTAAAAGAAAAAAAATTATGCCATAAGTATATTTAAAGTGAGCCTAATCAACATCTACCTGCGAAACATTAAATTTAACTTTGATATATTCTCCAGCAGAAATAGAGTCTGAAACAGAAAACAAAAATTAGAGATGAGACAATGAATCTTGGAAATTTTAAAAAATTAAAAACTACCTTTCGATTCTCCGTTATCCCAGAAAAGTTCTCCCACAGCTTGATTAGACTCATCCAATGCAATAACTAATCCCATGGGATTCTTGCGGCTGAAGAATCATTCAATATGATGAATGAAACTTTTACCTATATCATTACTGTTATAATATTTACCTGATGGAAGTGGTGTTAGCTGCTTGTTGGGTTGGAATAATACGACCTCCTGCCACATGCAAATTAACTGGACGACTAATACGATCCAAAGGAGCAAATAACTTCATCCATTCACCACTAGATTCGTAACATTTACCCTATTTGTCGGTATATATCATTTATAATACAGTGCAGAGGCCATAACTCTTAAATAATTTATACTCACGTTGTAATAATCGTACCACAATCCTTTAGGAAAGTATGCATCGACTGTAATAGAATCCTGATAAAATATAATTAGTTGTTCAATAAACTGGAATATTTACTATATAATACTAAGAGATTCACCTTTTCTAAGACGGGCGAAATCATGAGGGAATCTCCCCATAAAAACTGCTGATCGATGCTGTAGGTAATAGAATCCTGGGGAAATCTTTGAAGAAATATATATGTATATAATATTTTAAATAAATATTTCCAGGCGATTCATACTTATAATGAAGACTTCACTCACTGATGGAAAAGAGGCCGAACCACTGTAGAACCTTGCGTATTAGCCAAATGAAATAATGTGTAAAGATAAGGTAGAAGTTCATATCTTCTGCGAAGTGCTTGTCTGGTGACGTACTCCATGTCTACTCTAGAACTACAAGTCTATATTAAAAGAAAGCAATCAAAAATCGGTGATAAGAAAAGTCTGATAAAAATGTCTTAAATCAAGTCTGATAATAAGTCTTAAATCAGTCTTATAAATTTAACAAAAATGTATATCTATTAGCTGTTTTGTTTCGGTTCGAGAACCTTCCCGAATTCGATAAAAACTTTCTTGACAAAGATATCAATTAAAATTTTTGTATAAACCATTTTTTATTTGATAAAAATACATTTTTAAAATTTTCATATAAACCATTTTTTATTTGATAAAAAAAACATTTTATCATATTAAATAACAAAATGTGTGCTTTGTTACTTTGAAAAAAAATAAAAAGTAATATAGAGGAAATAATATGATAGGAAGTATAGTGAAATAAAACAAAAATATAAAGTGATATAAGTACACAAATTGTTATTAAGCAATTTGTGTACTTATATCACTTTATAGTCGTCCTTTTTACCGCAAAATATTAAAAAAATATATATATATAAAATATTTCATAGTAGATTGGTTTATAATTCTGCTCTTGCCAATTAATTTGCGTAAATAAACTTCAAAGCTTTTTTAACTTGCAGGTACGCTCTTGCCCCGATTCGGGGTAAGTATAAGGTAGCTGACATTTTGTACAATTTTGTCGCAAATTTAAATTTTTCAAGGATGAATTATATGCTAATAGTTGCACAATGCGATTGTTAACGACCCTGTCAAATATTTATACGATCGCTTAAAATAACTGCGTTTAAAGTCCAACTTTGCAAAAACCGTTCTGCGCTTACCCTACTCCACCTTATCTAATTTTACCGTTACTTCATCTTTGTTACCTGTTTAAAGAACGTTTTAATTTTCTCAAATCTGGCCGGGTTAAACAATTTAATTTCCTATTTTTCTTTTCGCTTTGCTTATATCATTCAGTTACATTAAAAAATTTTAGGAAAATCAGTATTTTTAATCATTTTTAAAAATTGCATTATTATTATTTAATACTTATTTTTGTATCCATAACATATGTTGGATGGCAGAATCTACTAGATCAAGGATGGCCAACTTATGGTGCTTGGGCAAAAAGTGCCACATTACATGATTAGAAGTAGCACTGAACTCTAGAGAAATTTTTTTTTAAATATCTTATACAGTTTATTTATATATTGAATATATTATAAATCTGAAATGCCTGCAAGTGCGTATTCGCTTATAAGGCAAGAATGGCTGAATTAATTTTTATGAAACAACTTTTGTTTGATAGGAGATTTAGGCAGGAAGGTTTAAAGACAGGTATTGATTATTAGAAATTGATTTTATATATTGTTATTGGCGTAAATTTCTTGATATAAAATCCAAGATGGAAGATCAACGCTATTTGAGCAATCTTATTGGGTTACAGTGACCAAGTAACATGTTAGTTGGCCGATATCATTGCATTACTGTGATCGTGTCTTTGGTAATTGAGTAGTCTCATTGAATCATCATGATCATGTGGTTGTTGCACATTGACCCCAATGAGATTGGTCAGTTACTAAATTAATGGCGAATATCGAGTACTGTGCTGTAGAGTGTACTATTTCGTTAAACTATTGAATTTCCGATTTCATATTAGAAGGTTTTTAAAGTTTTTTTATCTTTCTCTAATTATCTATTAACATTACCTTATTTAGCTGTAATATATTTAAGTTAAAATTTGATTAGGATTAGTGATCACGTGGTGGTGTACTATTAGAAATATTTAATCTATATATATATAGATTAAATATCTCTAACAGTTTATTTGACAGTTATATACAGAGTAGAGCGTCGGCAGAGATTATTCGGATAATAGAGATAGAGAGAGTCAGAGTAGACGTTCGAGTAGAGATTATCCGAATAACGTCTCGAGTAGAGATTATCCGAACGTCGATTAACCAGAACATCGCTTTTCCGAACGTAATTTTCAATTCGCCAATACTCCCACCATTTAATGTGTAGGGTGGGAGAATTTAAGCTTCTGTTATGCGCGTTGACTGTATTGTTTTTATAATTTAGTTTGTATCGAGTATTGACGGAGACCTGTTGTATCACAATTGAAAATTATGTAGCCCTTATACGCTGTTTTAATTCAAATTATCGAACTTGCATAATCTCACAAATGTGAACGGAACAAGGATAGGCAAATTCGTTTGAAAACGTCTTGCACTAGTGCATACCGGTTTAGGCTGAACGAGTACAGTCGGCCAGTGGCCGCGTGATAAAGCTTTGGCTTACGACCCTGGAGTACAGTGACTAAATTAAGTACAGAGTGGACAATGGCGAGTTAACTGTGATTGGTTCGTATGGTCACGTGGTACAAAGTCTCCATGAGGTTTCCAAGTTTCAGCATAGTTCAATACATTTGCAATCGTTTTTAATCTATAAAAATATATTATAGGTAAATAAACTCGTATTATTGTTTCTAAGATGTTGTTTTTCTTATATTTATTCATTTTTTCCATTTTAAGTTAAGTAAAAGGTTACTTTTAACATCAATTAACATTATTTATTATTTATCAATTAACATTATTTTTTATAAAGATTGTGTATCGAGTATAGTCTACTTATAAAGATTTATATAGATACTTAATATTTAAAATATTATAGATATACGATAGCAGAAAGGAGTATCAAAATAAAACCAATTTATCGGTTCTTATAATGAGTTTATGTATTCCATAGATAAGTAAACCTATGCGTATACAGTATGCACACACCTACACAGCATGCTGCTGTAAATATGATTGATTTCACCATCTTAGTAAACATAAAATCAAGAAACTTCAATATAAACGATTTCTGTTTGTTTAAATGTTATGTTGTTAAGAATTAAGAATATATTTTATTTAAATCATTAGTCATATAAAGAATATAATCTTATATTAATGTTACATTTAAATATAAGAATAATAAAGATAATATATTCATATTTAGTCAGATATTAATACATTCAAATATTAATTAATGCTATACTATTCTACTCGACAGCGAACAAGCTGTATTCGCTGTATAGCGATCTACTATACAGCAAACTATAGCTATAGCTACAGCTACTGTAGCTATAGCGATTAAACTACGCCCTCTAGCCGCCATGAAGTTTCCATTGTCCACACTGTCCCTATAAAGCCACTGTACCCTGGAGGATCCGGGTTCAACTCCAGGTCCCACAGCTTAGTTTTTTCAGTAGGGGTCCGGGTCCGGCCGTTGAACACCATCCTTCAACCATCTGGTTGACCCCATCATGGGTGTTGGCCAGTCTCTGATGGGTTCTATAAGTGGCCGCCACTAGATACAGAATATCCCATGAGAATATGGCGGCTTAATCTAACTAATCTAACCTAACCTGAACGAATACAATAAAACATATGTATTTGAAATTTGTTTTGTATTTTTTACATTGTGTTTTTTTCTTATTTTTCTTATTGGTTTATTTTAATTCGATTATCCGAACTAATTTTTTACATTGTGTTTTTTCTGTATAAGTTTATATAGCGCATTTTAACTAAAAAATGAAAAAAATTGACGCATGAACTATAAAAGGTTGGCCACCCCTGATTTAAAGTTTATAAATAATAGGTGATTTCCTATAACGTGGAACGTATCCCCCGTGTTGTACGGGAGTTTACTATATCTGAATTTGATGTAGTCGGTTTGCGAAATTTCGACATTTAATTTTTAATTATTTTATATATAATGCAATTCTTTTATAAATTATATATACCAAAACAGAATCGACAAAGTAAAGTTACTCCTAAATTTTTGAACATGGCTCATAAATAAAATCATATCAACTTCAGATATGTAAATTTCGAGCATTATCTATGTTTATAAATTTAGAATTTTATCAGAAAATCTTGATATATTTAGCGTTCCTCAGTATTTTCATGATATTTAAGATATGAAATTCAACATTACAGAATATTCTTATTAATTATTCATTTTAAGAAAAAGTTGGTTAACTTCATTTATCGAATTATTAGTTTTCAATTACAATATTCACATTTTGTTACACTTTATTATAATAATAAACAAATTTTAACTTTTTCCTTAAAAAATTTATACAGTACTGTACTCTAAAATTTACAACTTTTGTTATAATTTCTGAAATATTTCTCATGTAATTTATAATACTGATATAATAAAAACATCACTCATTCTCCTCTTTTCAATGCAATATATTAAAATAAAAATATAATATTTTAAAAGCTAGAAGACTTTATTACTTACTTGATCATCCTGGGAAACATAACTGAAAACTAGAGGATAAAAAGCTCCCAATTGAATATTTCTGATGCACAATTCTTCTTCATAATTATCATCGCAGGGACATAGAGGGAAACCAACCTAAAATTGAATTTAAATTTTTAAAAACAATTATATTTTAAGATATTTTGTTGGAATTTATATAAATGCTCACATAAGGAATCCCGAATAAACTGAAATCTAAGATGAGTGGGATAATCTTCTTCATATCCTCCCATTGATGGAGTGGATGCTGTATCTGATGGCCTGAAAATTTTCCAGAACCAGTAAAAGTGGATTGACTGACAATAAGATGTCTACGGTTTCTAAACAAGGCTTTCATAGCACTAGAAGAGAAATCGAGTTTTATATATTAAGTAAAATCTTTTATTATTAGAAATAAGTAGGAACTTGCGTATAAGTAGAAGTTATGCTTAGATGTCCATATAAGTTATGCATATAGTAATGATAATGCAGCTTTTTCTTCCAATGCTGAACAGAATCCATGCATAAAGTACCTTCGTATAAATGTTTTCTGCCAATTTCTGTTATGAATAAGATATGTTATGATTCTGTCATATTAAAGTTAACTAGTAATCACTTACTTGGTAGATAGGGAGGTTGATTTAGAGCATCGGGATAGCAATGCTCCTCGGAATCATTGGCTAAGTTCACTGGAATATTATCGTCCTACAAAAAATCGAACTTCAACTATTATATATATGCTAAAATATTAAATTTTCACTCACCAACCAAATTCCATCGAAAGGAAATTTAGAAGATAACTTTCGAATCCTATCTTGCCACCAATGTTCTGTAGCCGGTCTTCCGAAATCTGGAAATACGACATTGCCGAATCTTCCCTAGAATCACACAAGCTAATTGACCAAAATCGATAAATCATCATAAATTTCCATTAATTGAAATACCTTAGCTATAAACGGGTATCCCCAAGTATCATTGATGAATACGCCTTTCTCCAAACCCCTGCGATAAATATATTGATATTCTTGCTCTTCTGTATAAATTGCAGGCGAAAGTGATAAAATAACTTTCAAATTCAGTTTCTGTATCTCAGTTATCAGCGAAGATAAACCGTTGAGATCGTTTATATCCAAAAGCACGACATCCTTCGAAACAAGACAGTATAATGACATTATTCTATTAAACGTAAAATATTATTTAAAAATAAAATTTACATGTGAAACGTCCTTCGACCTCATATTTTCTAATTTCTTCAAAATCTGATTGCTCTGTTTAAATCCCAAGTGAAAGCCAAGAGCCCAATACGGTGGCATCATAGGTCTGCCTAAAACCTGAAACAAATCATCCAAAATCCACAAAATTATATGATGAAATCTTAAATATTCGAGATTTGATTACTTGTGTGTATTGTTGCACCACTTCTTCTGGTGTAGGACCCAAGAATAGATAGAAATCTAAAACACCTCCAATGGTGCGGAGGGTTACAGCGGGAGTTGGTAGCAATGACACTTCTAAATACAATTCGTGATAATAAATTGCAATTAACTGAAAATAAAAGAATCAAGTAAATCTAATACTTACCCAATGCGTTACTATTAAATAATAAAAGTCCATGCGCTTTTCCATCGTTTTCTACGCACATGTAAATGGGATGCACACCTGGCACATTATTATCCTGTTATAAAAGAATATAATATTAACAAAAGAAATACCGGTATTTAATCATCAAAAATCTGATTATTTACCTGGTTTTCGTTGTATCTAGAGAATAATGTCCAATTATTCCAGTTCAAATCGTGTTTATGGTTTTCATGGAAGTGTTCTCCTAATCCAAAGATATTCTTAGAAGGCAACTTAAACATTATCTGTATGAATTGATCCGAGAATTCAAAACCGTGTCCAGACATCCGGAAACTAAATTTAAATTTTGATTTAGGCATTTTTTGGAAATATTAAAATAATTAGATTTTAAGTTTATACTTACATAATGTCATCCGTGCCCGCTCGATGTACTCCAAGAGAAAAAGGACCGTTAGAAGAATTATAAGAGATCCCATATAGTGAATTCCCGTCTGTTTGTGTATTAAGGAGAGGTTCCACTGGTATTTTTGGTAAAGGAACTTCATATCTCTCATTTTCTGAATCATAAAACTATAAAAAATGTAATAAACTCATCATATTTTTACAGTTTTAATTAATTGTTTCTGATTCGAATTGTTCCACCTAGAGAGATACCGAAATGAAGTTTATGTATAGGATACCACACTCTTCAGCAGGATGGAACTATAAGATGGAAAATTCTGATATTTTCTTTTTATTAATTTAGTTGTCTTATATTGTTTATCATTTATAAAATTTTGCTATATTTTCTGTGATTAAGAAAAAGTTAGCATAAAAAAAAACGCAATAAAAGATTTAGCATATTGATGCATAATTTTATTTGTGCGAATTTTTTCCTCAAATATATTAAAATTGCCAAAAATTGATCTTTATTATGTTACATAATGAATATTCTAATTAAACATAGTAGAATATTTAAAGAAATATATATTTTTCAATAGTTTTGTAAGTTATTTTTAATCAAATATTCCAAAATTGTATGTTTTTTGCTCGGTTTAACGTGTAAAGAACAGAAAAAAAAGATGATAAATTGTTCGATCAGCTCAATATGCGTGCATCAAATGTAAATTTTAGTATAATCTTGATAGTATATGGATTCATTGCATGATCAGATTTGAATTAAAAATAATTTTTTTATGAAAGCGAGGAAATAAGTGACTATCAGAATGCTTCGATCAATCAGAATCATTTTAGTTTACAGATTTATTGATGTAACAGTAAAAATAATTAAAAATTGCTAAGTTATTTTTAAAATATCTACCTTTATCCTTAGACGAGTAGATGACTGCATTTCCACCCTGATTTTAACATTGTTAATATGGTTTCCATACCTAGAAGGAGATGGCAGACGAGTGAGAAGAATCTCGAAACCTTGCTGGAAACTCTTCTGATCGATCATCCTGTATCCGTGATTTTTAGGATAAAAACATTTGATAGGTGTTTCTGTTTCGTTATCCCAGCAGCATCCTCTCAGCAGACACATCTCTTGCAGGACATCTGATTCCGGATAACAATCGAATCTTTCCTCTTTAGAAAATGAACAAATAGGATACCACGATTCGGGTTGTGAATAAAGTCCCGCTTCTCGATCCAAAATAGCTCCCTCTTCTCTGAGAATTAGATAGTAGAGAGACAACATGAAAATGCAAGTAAGAGAAAATATCAGCGATGTCAGAGCTAAGCATCTGAGCTTGGTGGAAGCAACGCAGCAACTCTGAGATGTCATTTTTTTCAAGACTGTATGGTTTCTTTTTTATTCGAAATTAAACTAGAAAAGAAAAAACCGAATTAAAATTTTATTATAAATTTCTATTTTTAGCACGAATTACATAAATCTATGTGTGAGAGATAATCTGATTCATCTATATATTGTAGGCCCATATAAAATGGAATGTCTGAGTGTCTATTTGTTGCTTATATATATATTGTTGAATTATGTATCCTTCTAGAAGGGATCTATCTTAATTAGATTAATTAAGTTAATAATTTGAAAATTTATTTATTTAATTAATAAACATCCATTTATAACCTTTACATATGAATACATTATAGCATCCATAGCCAACCTTCGAAAACTTTTTACGCTGCAAATTTAATATAAGAGAAAAATAGCATAGTAATGATATGAAAAATGATTGAAGAATTACTTTGATTGATGTTATTGCTTTCTTTTCTAGACAAGAGTTTCATTTTAATTAAGTTAATAATTTAAAAAAAATTAATTTTTGTTAACTTTATTGTCTCAAGATGGCGCCAAGAGTAAAAGGACAACATATTGACTTACCTGTATTATTAATATAGCAATTAAGAGATAGAGTGAAATCTATGTATTGTATAATAAATAAATTAATTGCATTTAAATTAAGCATGAACAAAATTTTTTTAATTGAGTTCCAAATTCACATAAAAATATTTTTTCTGACTATTAGGGAGAAAGTTTCGTATTTATTTATCGATAAAAAATATCTGAATAAAAAAATAATAAAAATGTCAAATAAAAAGACATTAAAAAAAGTAATGTACTGTATATGATTGATTTCTATGTATTTTGGGATGATGCTTGTAATTTCTGACTACAGTATCATAAATACAAACTAACTGCAGCCATAAATTTACGAACTTTAGTATGAAAATAATGATCTTAAATGCTAGGAATTGATATCATGGTATATTCCTAACATTTATGATCATTATTTTCATATATACTATATTTTACAGCCTGTTTATTTACGACCATTATTTATAGTCTGTATAATACCCGGTACAGACTAGACTGCTTAAAGTACTTTAAGGTAGAATTTAACGGAATAATGCTTTCCAGACACGAAATATTAAAATACGTTAAGAGTTAAAGTACTTTAAGTTAACGGATGTCCTTAAAGAACTTAAAGAGTCATAAAATACTTTAGCAAGCCAAACTGGCAACATCGAATTTCGAGAAGTAAACATGGCGAAAAGAATAAATTGGACTTTAGAAGAAACAAATATTCTAATAGATACTTATCTTCTTACTGCTCTAACCGGATACATTTATCAAGTTCTGGAAGTTATAGCACCATTGAGCAGACCAAAAAACACATTAAAATTCTTCAAATGAACTTTTATTGAGAAACGTTTTCGGTGTTATCACACCATCATCAGCTCCTACAGTTAATAGTTTCTAATACATAAGATTCGAATATTGAATTCTTTATAACCGAATTCGAATATTCTCATATTCATATAATAACATTTAGAATACAACGAAATTAAAGAAACATCAATTCTATAATTAAAATTAAAAACACATAACTTTCACTATAAGTTATTAATATTTCTTTACTATGGGATGAAAATAAAAATAAAATAAAATAA
>AYEL01043349.1:0-27882 GCA_000484575.1 Olivierus martensii
AAAATTTTGAAAAAAATAATAATAATAATTAATAAAAATTAATCATTCCATCAGACGAGGAACTTCTCTTAGTTCCTCGTCAAGTGTGAGAAAGTTCCTTGTTACAAAATCAAATAAAAACTGGCTTCCTTGTGGAAGAGATCAGAGGAGATTATTTGGCAAAGTTAGTCAGAGGAAGAACAGTTTTTCTGAAGTGAAACTTGAAAACGACAATGTAAGCTTTTAATGACGGAATTCCACCCGCCCCATCGGCGGGACCCGACAGAGGTGAGAGACAATGGATGATGGCAACAGTAGCCCCGCCCCATCGGCGGTACCCGACAGAGGTGAGAGACAATGGATGATGGCAACAGTAGCTGATGCAGACAACAGACAATAAACAACGGCGATGAAGGACAATGACAGGCGGACAAGTATGACAACGTCCGACTAAGACGATGGATTAAACACTTGTTGTGGACTATTTCAAATGAACATTTAAACTTTTAGTGTTAAGTATCTAAGCATGGATTACAGCAAGATTAATGTACACTCTCTCTCAGGTATGTGGAAGGCAGGTCACAACTGAACTCTCTCTCGGATCTTATTATTAGGTTAATGTATATATACAGTTTATGATTGCTAATTGCCATAAATAAATAAATAAATACGCTTATATTTTTGTTTATAATTTGATATCTGAGTCAATTTCCAATCCCGGACCTCTGTGTCACAGATTCGCATGCCAAATGTGACGAAACGGCCAAATTCTAACATTCTGACAATTTTACCAGCGCATATGCCCCCACGGTCCTCACAAGAGTGTCTCAAAACCTTTGAAAGACTGTGCCAGAGCCTTGAACTCTGGTTGCCTCATCTTCTCTATGGATTTTCTGTTTATTGACATTTATTGTTATAGCCATTATTACAGATGATCAATGAAAATTAAATAAAAAGATTTATTTCAGGAATTCTCAGGAAATACAATTTCCCATTCTCAATTCCTGAAGATTCCAAAATTTAGGGAATTTGGAAACACTAATTGTTATTCTAAAATTATCTTCTTTCTCTAAAAGTTGTAATTGTAATTGTAAGAAGATAAGACCAACTTTTACTATAGTGAAAATAAAAGTCTTTAAAGATTTTTTGTCAATGAAAATTAAAGGCATACAAATGTCTTTAATTTTCATTTCTATATTCCATACAACATAAGATTATATTCATTTAGTTATTATGCATGTGATTTTAAACAATTATTTTATGTGATTTGATTCTGAATATTTCATTTTTTATCTCATATATAATGAGTTTACTTTTTGTATTTGTGTGGCTCTCTAAAGTGCAATGTCCAGAGCATGTGCCCTATTTGCTCAAGTCTAAGGACAGTACTAATTCCAAAGCTGAAATTTTAAATTTGCATGCATAAAGTCAATATTTTTGCTTTAAAAAATCTCAAAGATAGTTAAAGCATTTATTCTAAATTTTCCACTTATCTAAGATCCTATCAAACTAAGAAAAATTAATAACAATATTAAAATTTTGGACTTGTATTAATAAGAACTATATTATATAATGGCCAACAGATATTTATATGAAACTGAAACAACTAAAATTTCTTTTTTCAGTTTCTTTTTAAATTAAAAAGAAATTATAAGTACAATAATATAATATCAAAATCAACTTATACATTAAAATTAAATAGCAACTGTAAAAATTTATCAAAATAATATAAATTTTTCTATAAAATAAATATACTAGTTACTGGAACTTTTGGTTTATCTAAGTTTGAATAAAATATTTTTACTGTGCATTAATTGGATTAAGGCTCACAAAAAGTGTTGATAATTTCATAAAAATTACTTTATCATTTTCATTAGTAATAATTATTTGAGCATGATTTTTATCCTTAATTTTTGCAGAGTAGTGCACTTTAATATTTAAAATTATCATTATAATTTCATTAAAATTTTAATACCTCACAATTCTTGTTACTGGTACTGTGCTCTTATTTTTTTTCTTTTCAACAGCAGTATCTAAAAGAGCACTCAGAGCAACTCTACGGAAAATGCTTCCATGATTATCACGAACAAAACTTACAAACTGACGAATGTCACAATACAAAGCCTTTTAAAAAAGAAATTATAAAGAATGTAGAATACTCACAAAATTTAATAAAATTTTATAATTTATAAATAATTTAATTTTTAAATAAATGAAATGAATTTTTACCATATTTTCTTGTAATTTTAAATCTTTTAAAGACTGAACCATTCTTGTTACCAAATGTTTAAAAATATAGCCTAAAACAATTCCTTCTACTCCTTTAGGACCAGTCACAGATGAACGAAAATTATTTCCATAATTACTTCGTGAGCTTGTTGTTGGAGTATCCTGAATACTAACACTACTGGTTCTCTTCTGACCTATAAAAAAAAAAATCAAAGGAATATTACTCAACAAGTTGTTATGATTCATAAAAAAATCATAATTTAGATAAATTTAAGTTATATCTCACTTTATATAAATAAAAGCATCAATTTTTATTAATGATAAACTTTAAAATAAGATTTTAAAGTTTTTTTAAAGAGAGTTATTTCTTATCTAAAATTTTGAAAAAATCAGTTATATATATATATATACACTATGATAGTAAAATACTGTTATAATATTTAAATGTAATGATTTTAATTTTAATAATACAAAATTCAAACTTGCTCAAAACTTTTAAAATATCAAAATACAATACAGGTAATTTTCATAACTCATAATGGTAACAATAGACAATACAATACTGAATATCTTAAAATAATATCAAATCTGGATGATTATCCAGATTTGATCCCAATCTTCAAGGTTATAAAATAATATGGAACTGAACTTGAGTTCCAAGGTATAAAATCATCTGGAAATGAACCTGGAACTCCAAGATAGTAACTGCTTTACTATATTTTTAATAAAACAAATACCGTATATACTCGTGTATAAGCCAAGGTTTTTTCCTCAAAATACCTCGGCTTATACACCCCTGAAACAGGGGGTCAGCTTATACACAGCTTATTCAACCCTGAAGTAGGGGGTCAGCTTATACACGGATAGATAGAAAATGAATCATTTTCTATCTATGACGGAAGTGAAACAGAGGGAACTATATTTCTTCTGCGCTCTACCTGGAAATGTTTAATGTGCTTCTTTCATAAGAGACTTTTACCCTATATAGGAGCACAGGATACATAGCGTGTTATATGATTGTATGTCTATCCTAACATATACTATGTTTTTTGTTTCTTATTTATTTATTTTTATTTATACTATGTACCAATATATGTATCCTAAGCTTATTGTATTAATTTTTCGTTTCCCATACTGTATATTATATCATTATGTAATATGTTTAAACTACTAGAATGTTCTATTTTTAAATATTAGAATGTTATAACTGATAGTTAATCTTTATTCTGTTCTAAATTGTGTTCGATTTTGTATATTTTGTAATTTTCACTTGAGAAGAGGCATACTGATGAGGGACTAGATGTAGTCCGAAAACGTTTTATGCCAATAAATTTATTACCTTGCTAACAGTGCTTTTAGAGTTCTTCTTTAAACATGAATATAACTAATGTACCAGTAATAGTTTGTTTTATTCAATTACAAATAACTGCTAAACCTGCTCTCTAAACAATCACTTTGGAATTTGCTCAACAAAATGTATTTAAGTTAATATCTGTTTAAAATATATGGCATTATTATATTGTTATAAGAGCCTAAAATATTTACGTTGTTGATAAATCTTGTATAGGAACCAAAAGCATCTATTTTTTCAGCCAGATTGAAAAATTATTTAAAAAATTCATTTAAAATTCTACTTCACTTTTTACAGTCTCTCTATCAAGATCATTAAACTTCAACCTTCCATGTTACTTTTTATGTTAACTATTTTTTACCATTTTATAAAAATAAAGATAAAATTACATGTAGAATTTATATGTCTAAGACCAACAAAATTGTTTTCATTAAGCACTTGTACTGTCAATTTTACATTTTGTTTCTGAATTTTTGATGGATATAAAACTTTATGAGACAATTTATGACCATACTTCATTAATGACATTTTCTCAATTTCATACAACTGTTCCAAATGTAAGTACTTAGTTTCTAAAACAGTGGTATTGTCATTTTGATTTAAATACTTCAATGTAAGATTTGAAATTTTTTGTTTCCCAGTTATTTCAAATGAATTTCAAGATATGGACTGTATCAAAAATAAATAACAATTTTCCAACTGTATCAGAAGGATGAGGTATATTTGGTTGTAAGATTTGTTTTGAAGTTAGAAGCTCAAATGCTTTTCTATTAACTGAATTATTGCCAGTAACCCAATGCAAGTATCTGAAAGCCTATCATTTCAAGCAAACTAATCAAAGTTAAACAAGTTCTTTTAACTGTTCATCACTCATTGTTAATTGGTTCAATGCAAATTACATCTTTATATTTTGAAAACATGGATAATATCATGAATACCTAAGCTATTTTGGCAGGTTTTGATGCAGATTTCAAGGATGTGAAAGGAACAGAAAATATCTTTCTATAATGCACTGTATGCTGATGCTAAATACAAATATAAACATGAAGCCAATATCATTGTACAATTGCCATATCGATGAACATTTTTCCAACCTTACATAGTAGTAACTGTTCAACAAAAAATTGTAACTCTTCACATGTAGAATTCCTGTGTTTGTTTAAGTCTGACACAGTAAAATCAAATTTGTCACACTGAACATTTACAAAACTTCATTTCTAAGCACCTAATAACAGTTGGTAGATGATGTTCAAATCAGATTGAAACAAATCAATTAGAAGTACTTTCGGTTATTTTATTAACCATCATCAGTTCATAATGTTAAAAATTGAAAATAGAACAATAGAACATAGAATACATTTAAAATATCAGTACTCCTTATAGTCACTAAATTACAATCGCTAAGCCTAATGTCGGAAAACAATTACTCTAACTTTTTATAAAATTTAAATAACTTATTAAATAAATATATTATTAATATCAAAAAACCTAATCTTTCATATGACAAACATTTAAGTTTGAGCTGTTCATTGCCATTTTTGCTATAGCGTATATCCATGCTTTTGGGGCCGTCTGTAAAATATTGTCATTGATGGCCATTCCTTTCCTATTGCTTTTTATTATCTGGAGAGCTTCTGCTGACATTCTATCTTCCTCTTCACTAACTTTCTTTATCACCCTCGCTTTGTCCCATCGTACGTTGACGTCATTCTCATAAACTGTTCTAGCAAGAGCTGTGTTCATGTGTCCTTTCTTTATGTCCATTTTGTGTTCATTAAGTCTCTTTCCTAGCAGCCATTTTGTCTCTCCTATATATTCCTTATTCTCTCCTGTTTCTATATCTACTATTGGTATGGTATATATTCCAGACTTTTCAGTTTGTATTGGATTATCTTTGTCATTCCTCAATATGTCAAAGACTGTTGGATCTCTCTTTATTACTGGTTTTCCATTATGCCTCTTAATGGCCTTTCTGATTACATTACTCCTTGACATATGGTATGTGATAGACTCTCTTCTGGTTTTGAAAAGTTATATGAACTGCCTATAACACTAATTTAATAACCAATAGAGCACACTTGGCAGTAGTGACTTCAAAAGTAAGATAGACTCTCTTCTGGTTTCCTCTGATCTTCCTATATTGTCTCTATCCGTTTCTGTGCTAGAAACTTCTCTAATATTCTTTTCTACTGTTTTCTGTATTGTCCTGATATAAGGCTTTGTGTACCCATGTCTAAGTCCTGTCTCATATATTCTTCCTCTCTCTTCTTTTAAGGACATGACTGACTACTGTGTGATAAGGCTCTTAAAGTACATCCTGAATGCTGCCTTCTTGTATTTAGAGGGGGTCTGGAGATCACCTAGGGATAATTACTCTTCTTACATTGGTCTTTTGGTACACTTTAGTGTTATAGCTCACTGTCATTTTGTTGATTCCTATATCTAGATAATGGACTTCTGAGGTATTTCTTTGGTCTAACTTTAACTTAAGATCATTATTTCTATCTGTAAAGGTTTTCTCAAATTCCTCAATCTTAGTATCATCTCTCCATATAATCATCAAGTCGTCTACGTATCTTCTATATAAGGCATAACTTTCTTTAAACATAACCCTTATCTTTCTTTCTTTGTCTCTTATGATCAACTCTGCTAAAGGCCCTGCCATGGAGCTACCTATCGGCACGCCCTCTTTCTGTCTGTAATATTGACATCCAAATTGGAAAAATGACTCGTAACATACAGTGTGGACTAGCTCTCTTATAGTCTCTGGTGTAACTGTGTCTTCTTCAAGGTTCTGGAGCATAAACTTATGTAGCAGGCTGCAGGCTACCAGTAGATTCACTGAAGGATAAAGTGTCACAAAGTCCATCATTGTCATTATATGCTCTTGCCCTGGTTTAAGTTGTTTTAAGTCTGGAGAAAGTCTTTGGCTGAATCACAGATATAAGGATAGTCTCACATCTTAGTGATGATCCATAAATCTTCTATATGTGGTAAAGAGGGGAGCTCCTTTTCTCTCTATTGGCCTGGCTCTGACCGGCTATTTGTGTGTTTCAATTAAGCAAATAGGCAAAGGCATATAGGTACATGATGAAGAAACCAAGTTTCCCATCCTTTGAGGAAGGATGGGAAACCTGGTTTCTTCATCATGGAGTCTATCTTTCTACTAAGTTTATCAGTTGGGTCCTCCTTTAGCTTTTCCACTCCAGATTCTAAAATATATGACTGTAAAAAACCTTTGTATGTTTTTTCTCTTAATATTACTAGCATCTTGGACTGGTGAAAACAATAACAAAAGGACCAGGTTGTGCGATATGGTCTGATAGAGATATAGATTACATACCAAGGCTAGAGAAACCAATAGCAAATGAAGTTTACAAAGAGAAGCTAAGATGGGACTTCCTAAATGAAGCTCGAAAGATGAACAAGAAGGACCGAACCCATAAGAATCTAGAAGATGCATCCAATATTAAGCAAACATTAGAACGGATGAGATGCTGATAAAAGATGCGATTAGGGATTTTGAAAATTTAAAATCCAGGAGGAAGAATTTTAAATTTTAAATATATTTTCTTTTGATAATTTTCAATTGTGTTTTAAATGATACAATTTTGTTCTTTTTTGTTATTTTCTAATAAAAATATCTAGATTGTTTTAAATGATACAATTTTGTTCTTTTTTGTTATTTTCTAATAAAAGTATCTAGATAGAAAATTTTTTTGTGGTAGGGGCCCGAATAATATTTTGGAGGGGTGCCAAAAATTTTAAGTTCCACCACTGTTTCCTAATTGTTTAACAATGATTATTCTAAAAATTCACTAAACAGGCCAGATCAAATCTAACTTGCCAAATTATTCCCTTGATAATTTAATGAAAATTTTAATACAGGTATCCCTCCTATAACACAGCTTCCTGCAACACAGTTTCACTAATACGATTTGAAAATTGCGGAAACCCTCATGTAACACGATACTTCTACAATACAGCTTATATTTAACATAGTTAGAAAACTACATTTATTGTCCTATAATAAAAACATTTATACGATGTTTTTCAGGAACCAATCTACTGTGTTATAAGAGGAATTCCTGTAATTGGAAATAATTTATACTAATATAAATGTCATCTTGTAATTAATAAATATACTAATGATTAAACAAAGAGTGATGCCATCTATGAATTAATGATTAAACTAGAAATTCTTTAATTAATTTAATTAATTAAAAAAATTTTAGTTTAACCATTAATTCATAGATAGCACCACTCTTTGTTTAATCATTAGTATCTTTATTAATTATAAGATGGTATTAATATTAGTATAAATTATTTCCAATTATTAAAATTTCTGTTAAATTATCAAGATGGTATTAATAGTCAAGAAGTTAATAGTAATTAGAGTGTCAAGATGGTATTAATATTAGTATAAATTATTTCCAATTATTAAAATTTCTGTTAAATTATCAAAGGATTAATTTGGCAATTTATGTTTGATTTGGATATCTCCCTTGAAGTTTGGTTTATAATTGTCTATAAATAGACCAGTTATTTAAGTTGGCCAATTGCAGAGAATCAGGCCAAGTTTGGCAACTGTACTTCTATTGTTTAGAATATTCAACACAAACATATAAATAAACAACTGAAAATATAAACAATATAAGATTAATGGAGTATATATATATTATATATTCTATCAAAAATAAACTCATGCTCAGAGAGGAGATTTCTTAAATTAATAGCTAAATAAAATTATCACTATATAGTCTTTCACTTAAGATATTATCTAAATTTTAAGATAAAATTCAAATTAAAGAATAAATAAAACTATAGATATATTAAAAATCCAATAAAAAAGAATTTACAAAGATTTAAAATATAGAGGTTTAAAAATCAAATTTATCAATTTCTATTTTACAAATTTAATTTATTTATATTAAAATGTGTTGTTTTAAATTAAATTAATTCATTAAAATAAATTTGAAATGAATTGATAACTGACAAATTTTGGAATAATTAATAATCAAAACTGAAGTGTAATGTCTTTTTAAAACTAATTTTATCTTATATGAAAAAATTAGTGGAATTTTATTTAAAATATTATTGATTTATATGGAAACAATTACAAAATAAAATTTTCAATTTAATTCATATACAATTTAATTTTTTAATAGAAATATTTTCTTAAATAAATTTATCCTATGGATTCATTTGTAACCAGCGGGTGAGAGAGATGGAGTTAATAGTTAATGATGTGCCTCTTTAATCCTGGTTCACACGTAGGTTGTAGGAAATTTAAGATCATAAGAACGAGATCGTTTCCATCGTTAATTGCATACCAAGCAAATGAGGACACTGTACAGTAGTAAACTGTGTACATTGTGTTTTACAGAGAAGTCAAAGTAGAAAATCAGAACAGCAGATGAATATGTTTTCTATATAGTACTGTACATATACAGTACATATACTATACTGTAAAGTATACAGTTTTTTAGAAATGTTAAGTTTGAATACTAAATATAAATGTACTGTATTTTATTAAATTTAATAAATTTGGAGTTCATTTTCATTTCTATACTACACATGTTTTCAATAAACCTCCAACCTCTATTAGCCACTAAAATCATCCCCAAATGGATGGTGGCATTTTATCGGGGTCTGACTATATATACAGGGTGAAGAAAAACTTTGTTGCAATATTTTGTTTACTGATAGGGGACCTCGAAACAAGTCAAAAATATCCCCAAATGGATGGTGGCATTTTATCGGGGTCTGACTATATATACAAGAAAAACTTTGTTGCAATATTTTGTTTACTGATAGGGGACCTCGAAACAAGTCAAAAATGTTTAATGAACATGTGGTCTAAATGGCATTGTTTTCGAGGTATAACCCTTTAAAGCTAGCCAATCACCATCTA
Source organism: Olivierus martensii (assembly GCA_000484575.1). Classification (NCBI taxonomy): domain Eukaryota; kingdom Metazoa; phylum Arthropoda; class Arachnida; order Scorpiones; family Buthidae; genus Olivierus; species Olivierus martensii. The sequence goes on from AYEL01043349.1 coordinate 9,474, forward strand.
GTTTACAAAGCATCATGATGCATTGCATTGCCATTAAGTATCACATTGCATCACTTGCCTTCTTACTAACCCGGTAGTCAGTAGGAGAGTGATGCAATGCGACATGTCTTGACGCTTTGTGTACTTGAAGGTGATTGGCTAGCTTTAAAGGGTTATAACTTGAAAATGGTGCCATTTAGATCATATGTTCATTAGACATTTTTGATTTGTTTCGAGGTCCCCTATCAGTAAACAAAATTTTACAATAAAGTTTTTCTTCATCCTGTATATAATATTGAGATCTTTTAATTCTATTGAAAATGATTGTTATTTGATCATATCTGATTGGTTTCTGTTTGTCAAATGATATATTATATAAATATTATCCAATTTAATTAAAGTTCACATATATTATTGGAATCTACTAAAAGATATATATGTTAAAAATCAAGTATTACTTATTCAGATTGAGCAATATTTTGGATAATATTTACTCAAGATATTACCAAAAATATGTAAATATCTTCTATTACATCTGATTTTGATTATTTTCAATAAATTCAAAATTGATAGTTTTTAATTTTCCATAAAAAGATATAAAATCAACTGAGGAAGATCACATGATTGATTCATTGATAGTGACAGCTCATGATTTGAAACTGTGAGTTGCTGCAACTTTCAAAATATGCATACACACTGTAATACAGTGTATACATATTTGGATAAAATAGCAAAATTATGGTAAAAATTAAAAAAAAATTAAAAATGAAAAATATTGTTTATTATCGATAAAATTATACAGTTTAGTATAATTCAAAATGTTATGTCTTTAATTGTATTAAAGACAATAATTATCCAAATATTTTTAAGGAGACAGAATAAACATGATAAGCACAATGAACATACTACTACTGACACAACTTGTATATAAACAATAATAGAACTGCACAACGAATAGTGCTGCATTATGCTAATAGCTCGCATCCATGCATGTCACAATGAAATGCATATGCTTGCGTGAGTAACAGTATTGCACTGTGGTAAACACAGTGGTGCCATTAGTGTTCTTTGCTCTCCTAAATGCTACAAGATAGATTTTTATTATTTTTTATACAAAATAAGAGAATTGTATTATGTATTTAACTGTAATGTCCAAATATTTAAAGAGAGAGAGTAAACATGATAAGCACTAGGAACACGCTACTATTGGCACAATCAGCATATAAACAACAATGTAACTGTACAATGGGCAGTACCACATTACACTACTAACTCGTGTCCATGCATGTCACTATGATGTGAACGTTCTTTCATGAACCTGCATGAGTAGCAATATGGCATCGTGGTAAACATAGTGCCACTAGTGTCCTTCACTTTCTTAAGTGCTACAAAATAGATTTTTATTATTTTTTATATAAAATAAGAGAATTGTATAGGGTTGTTGATAATAAAATTAAATATTACAAGCAAATATAAATAAATTAATAAATATATTTATATATCTAGAAAAATTGAGGGTGCTGCAGTTTCACAATGCCTAGCATGAGCTGCCCCTGTTCATTGATCTTTACTTACTTGTTTAAGATTAGTGATTGTGCTCAAGATTCCTGACTCAAGAAATCTCGAGATTTACAAGAAAATTTCATTCCTGATTCTCGAGAATTTATTATTATTATTATTATTATTAAGCAAATATAAATAAATTTATACAGGGTGAACCAAAATGAACGCAACAGCAGCGAAAAAGTTGAAGTCCGGTGTAAGTTAAAAATCGTATTTATCTAAGCTGGTATGAAATAAGAATTCAGAAAAATATCAAACGTTATTGTTTACACGGAATGAATATTGGGTTCCCAATTCTCAAGAAAAATTCTTATAAATCTCGAGAATTAAAAAAAAATTCTGAGAATTTGTATCCTAAAAATTTCATAGTGATAAATTAATTATTTTGGCCTTCTTTTGGCTATGTGACATCTTCGAGTCAATAAACTAAGCAAATAAGTTATGTGGTTTATCTGCATCACTTCTATTAACTTTATATTTCAAAAAGAAAAATATCTGAAATTAATCACAAAATAATACTTAAGACAGGCATATAAACTTAAAATAATGCATAAATCAATAAATTGTACAAAAATCATTAATTTTCTTGCAATTTTAAAGATTTCTATTATTGTAGACCTGTCATGTTATGCTGTAGGCAGATTTGTGATTTTGTTATATAACAAAGCCAAAAGAAATATCTGGTTTTTACCCCAATCAGTAGTTCACCAGAATAACAATGACATCTAATGATTTCTATGGTTAATAGGGGAAGTGTGATCTGATTTAGTGAATCAGAGGATATGAGTGAATATCTAGTCCTCAATCATTCCTCAAAACTCCCAACTTCAATCAATGGTCAGCGACTATAGAGCTAAACTTTTTCCTAAACTTATTCTAAGATGTGTATTTTTTGGTCTAGATCAGGGCTGCCCAACCTTTTTATGACTGTGAGCTACTTTTTTCACCGGAGCAGTATAGTGATCTACCAATATCTAGGGAATAAAAGTACAAAAATAGCAATGTCATATATATAATTCAAAATTTATTAAATAAAATAAACAATTCTTCATAGCATGAAAATATGAAAATAACTATGAATGCATAGGTACATAAACAAAAATTTTAATGCAATATTTGGCATTGTGTAGATTTTGCAATTGATTCAAAATTTGGATTATATGAGGAACGAGGTAATCTTAAAATTTTTACGAACATGTTTTATTATGAATGTAAGTTTGATTTTAAATCTATAATTTTTGTTCTGCATATTTCAGAGTCTTTCGGATATTAATTTTCATAATTGGAGAGCATTGTTCGAAAATGTCTTTCGAAATTTCCCTTTTTTGGAATAGCAACAACTGAATTACATATCAGACAAGAGCATTTGCATTAACCATGGAAAAAAAAAATCATGTTCCCATTCATCGTGGTAATGATAAGTTTTAATTTTCTTTTCTACGCTCATAATTATGGATAAAAGAAAAAGAAATTAAATAATTGAAGAAATTTATTTTTTAATAAATTTAACATTTTTAGTGCGGAACAATGATATACTGTTGTCTGGACCTGAGTAATATAATAAAGAAAGAAAAGACATTTGAACCTGTAAACGCATTTGTCCAACAAACTTTTGCCTACTCATCGAAATAATCTTCATTGATTGTTTTTTGATATATTATTATATTCTACCAATTGTTCTGATCTGCTATTACCGGTACTTAATAAATGAAAAAAGACACAAAGAACGAAATCACTTAGGGATAACCTCACTTTTGTTTCAACAAGAATACAGACCACCTTTACTACATATTGTAAAGTGGAAGTTTAACAAGCGAGTTGATCGGAGGATGGTCAGAGGCTTGCGATCGACTAAAAAGCTTTTCGAGAGTGACTGGTAGTTCGCAATCGATTGGTTGGGCAGTCCTGGTCTAGATATTCAAATATAGTGACATGTAAATAATAAGCAGTCATATAAATTAAAAAGCTTATATATGTCTACATAAGATTAGGCACAAATATTCCATTTCTGGAAGTTTTGTATCCAAACACAAGATCCATTTAGCAGATAAACAGATAGGCTGTTTGTGTGTATTGAAAAGCTATTTTAATAAAAACTGTCAGTAATTGTAAAACAAATGCGATTATTTTTTCAATATTGAAATGCAAACTATTTTTTTCAATATAATTAAAATATTAAATAAAAAACAAATATGAAACAACCCAATATTGTTTTTTTTTTTTTTTTACATGATTTTTTCTGCCTCATTTTGTTTTTATCCTTATTAAAAACAGATATTTTTTTTAATTAAAAATTTTTTAGAATCTCGAGATTCTCGAGAATTTTTGAAAGAGAATCTCAGATCTCGAGAAATAAATTAATTACTAATTCGGGAATTCTCCATTCTCGAGAAAGTGAGAAGTTTGGGAAAACACAATTACTAGTTAAGATTGTATTATGAGTATTATGACAATCAATGTTAATTATTGTTACAATATTGCCATTATTATATAATTAGATGGTACTTTAGGATATTTCAGTGAAAAATGATTGACATTTTTTGTCCTCAGGAAAAAAACTGTAATTTTTTTTTTAAATCAATGATAACTTAGTCCCCAATTTATAAGAATTTAATTTATGAACATTTTCAGGAATATTTCATTATCATAAGCTGGAATTAAAATATATTATATTTAAAAAATAATATAATGATTAATAATATAAAAATTGTAGCCATTTTGCTACTTTAGAAAAATAAAAACAAAACAATCCAGTGCTAAGCAAAAGAGCTGTAAAAAAGAATTTTTCTTATTACTGGACTATATTATTTTTTATTTATATTATTTACTTATTATTGTGATATTTCAGAAACAGCATAAATTATAAAATTGCTTCAGAAAAATAATATAGCATATTAGTTATTCATTTAGAAACTGAGGGAAAATTTATTTAGAAAAAATTTTTGTTGTAAACTGAATTATTGATTGTCAATATCAATGATTCATTGTTAGTGCAGTTATTAATATATCTTGATGTATAGGTTCCTAAAAGGTTTTACCAAATATAAAGCAAAACAAAGCAAAAAGTCCATATAAATATAGATCTGGAAATGTTTTCTTTTCGAGGTAACATAGGATGTAAAAATATACAATTTAATAGGCTTGTTATTCTCATGATAGTTGTAATAAATTGTGGTTTACAATCAACTGTAACAAAACAAAATGTACATTAATCACAACACACTACAAATTACTGGGATAATCAGTAAATGGCTAGAAATTACCCATGATTTTGTTCTGTTTTGTGGAGGTTTCATATGCAACTGTTTTTTTATAACCTATGTTAATAGGGCATAAAAAAACAGTACCCTCTGTTAGTTTTTTTATACCCTATGTCAGTTCCAACTGATGAGCTGAGATCAGCCAGAGATACCATGAGATATTGTGGGGATAAAAGTATATTTTAAGTAGTAATTAGGATGTTGAAAATTTTGTGTTATGTAATTTAAACTATCTTGGAAGTTTCAAAATTCTGGCAGATGGCAGTACAATCAATCCCTGAGGAACATTCTTGAAATCTTGACTGAGCATATAAAAGCAGATGAGCATTTCTGCCACTTCCAGTTTTATATTTTGAAAATATTATTTTCATTGTGTCATTTCACTGTGTTTACTATGGATAAGTTCATTTTAAAGAAACATAAACTCCAGGACAGTGAAAGTGAACAATCAGCATTTACTGCTTTGTCCAGATCATCAGCATCAAAAGACAACAATGGAAATCAATATTCTATTCTGGTGTTTATCATATCTCTCAATAAATGAATAAAATCTGTAATGGAATAAGTATTTACTTGAAATTAAATTTAACATGTTCCTGATATGCTGTGTATTCCACTTTGATTTAATATATAAAAAATTGAAAAAAAAAATTTCTATCAAGGATGCCCCAGTTTCTAATCTCATTCTAATACTACGAAAGTAAAAAGGTTGGGAAACACTGCCCTATGTTATTTCAAAACAAATATTTCTGGATCCATATTTATATGGATTTTTTTCTTTGTTTTAATGAATAACATGTGATTTAAATTTGGCCAGATCTGTTAAGAATACTCTGCATAGTACAGATATTTCTTGACTTTATAAATTAATTTGTTCTTGTAGTACTCATAAAGTAAGAAACTCATAAACAAGAATCAATTTTCCATAGACATAATGTTAAAAACAAGAGTTCAATTTTCAACAACAAAATAACAAAAATGAAATTATGGTAAGTTCTGATGTATGGATCCAAGAGACATCTTGGATGCATACATCTTTTTTGTTCATATACATCTTGAATGCATATATCAGAACAAAAAGCTCTGCTATTGCATTTGATTCTGGAATCTGAAATACTGTAATCTGATTTTAGTTAAATTTTATTTATGTATTGATAAATATAATTTTTTTTATAACTTTTATCTATTTTAGTGAATTTCCTTTTTATGTTTTTAATTTATGTTATTTGCAAATTACTTATCATGTTTATAAAGCATTACTTCTGTAAGATGTTCAGCTGAAATCATTTCTCATTCAGAAATATTTTTCATTCTATGAAAATTATTGATAATAGATTATTAAAGCAATCAAATATATCGTGTTTAACTTATTTTCTTTTTGATATGGTTCCATTTGAAATAAACAATAATAGAATAGCATATTTTCACAATTTATTATTTTTTAATTTATTTTTTAATAAATTTTATTATTACATTTTTTAGTAGCTACAGATCGTTATGCTGAAACATGGGACTTTTATCTTCAATCATCTGCATTTTTGCAATTTGATATTAATATGGGATGTAGTCATCTTACAGAGCTGTATTCCATACAGTTAGAATACTCCATTGATAGAGGACGTTCCTGGAGTCCTGTAAATCAGGAATGTATTCCACCAGAAGTTGGATGCCACGGTTATCAGCTTGGATCAACATTGTTATCTGAAAAGCATATTAACTGGACACGAGTTACTGTTTATCTACCAGATCGTGCAATGTAATTTTAATTAATTTTATATATTATTTAAAATAGCAATGTAGGGAATCCCCAACTTTAAACACTCTGACTTATGATAATTCATACTTCAATAGAAGTTATGATAGAAATTTTTTTATGATTGTCACCAATGATTATTTAATAGTGATGTCCATACTCGAATACAACATTTGTTAGATTAGAATCAATATAAAATTAACACTTATATTGGGATAAAACATTTAATTTACAAAATATAACTTAAAAACAAACTTTGTATAACATTTTTATCTATCCTCCAAATATAGAAGATTCCTGAAGTACACATATCCTCATCAGTATAACATTCTATAATATTAATACAGAACAGCAAGAATATCAATTATTAGAAAAAATTCTAAAGAAATCTTTTAAGATTACTGAAACAAACCAGTGACGTAACCAGCTTTTTTTTTGGGTGGGCCAAGGGTGGGCCACATTAATGTGAAAGAACATTCTCTTCTATGTGCTTTATTAAATCGTATTTATGTAACAGAATGCTTGATGATTGGTTAAGCAATTTAACAATCATGTTCATTGAGAGAGAAATCACAAAAGCTCTCGATTTGGACAAAGTAATCGATCGTTTTGCATCATTAAGTAAAAATCACCACATAATTTTGTATTGAGCTGATATCAAATAAATACTTATATTTACCAGTATTTTGAAACTTTATTTATTCTTTCCAGCTAATCACATTAATTAAATACTGTGTAAAATGTGCAAAGGACGCGATTTTTCGCAGCTTGTAAATAAAAATTTTTTATCGCTATTAGCGTGAAATATGTGCTTAAATTATTTGTAAATAATAATTTTTTATCGCTATTAGCGTGAAATTATGTGGACTTAAATTATGCTATAGTTTTTTTATTTTCATTTTTATGGAATACAAGGTGTCTTGGATTATTTGTTTTTTTATTTTCATTTTTACGGAAAATACAAGGATCTTGGATTATGATGTGTTTAATGTATTCGGTTGTAAATTTTCATTTTATCTTGGATATGAGGTCTTGTGGTTTTTATTTTCATTTTTATGGAATACAAGGCGTCTTGGATTATGAGGTGTTTAATATATTCGGTTGTAAATTTTCATATTTATAAAACTCTGTATTCGGTTGTAAATTTTCATTTTTACAAAACTCAAGGTGTCTTGATGAGTTGAACTCTTGCGGTTTTCAATTTTACGTTTCGGGTTATATATTCAGGGTGAGCCAGCATATGGGCCAGAACTTTCAATACATGGGCCATGGCCCACCCGTAGTTACGTCCCTGAAATAAAGAGACTTTGTTAACTCAATCAGAAGCAATGATAGACACTCAGCAATACTTTAAAATACCATACATATGACAAAGCTAAACACAATTAGAAACATAGCTAAAAGCAATTAAGAGCCCAACTATTTTTAACTTACTTAGAAATGAGAAAGATGAAAGATCTACTAAACAAAAAGTTTGGAACCAGGATTTATGTAAGAAAGAATTTTACATAGGTGTAACTAGTAGAGCATCAAAAGAAAGAGTTAAAGAGCATCGTAAAGATATTATGAAAATAAATTTGTGTATTGCATTGACAAAGAAATTTTAAGATTCAGACATAGAAATTAAATGGGAAGAGACAAAGATTATAAGAGAGATTAATAAAACAGACAATAAATATGCTGCAGAAACACTAGAAATATTAAAAAGAGAAAAACAAGGGAATCTGATTAATGAAAAACATTGAAAAATATATCGGCAGCATAGCTATATGCTATTAACGATTGATAAATTAATTAAATATAGACTGTTATTTATTTCTGTATGCCAGAGATAAAGAGCATTATGTCCATTTTTTCCAATATTGGAATAATGCTATTAGTTTGATGTACTTTCATTACACTACAAAGAGGTATATGGTACTAAATCCCATTTCAATAAATAACAGAGATATTCAAGGATAAACAGCACTATGTCCATAAACTTTTTTTAATATATTTTAAATTTAAAAAGTAATAAACCTTAAAAACTATAGTATTATAATTTAAAAGGCAATAGTCCAAAGAATAAATGTAGAAGGGTTTATTGAAAAATATTCATTAACGAGCAAACTGGAAATAAAGAAAACTAAAAAAAATCTTTAAACTGCTCTCCTATAAAATTTTACTTTTGTGACATGGTGCCCTTTACCTCCGGCATACAGATTTATAAATGTATATTGTAATACATATACTGTAAGATTTATATTATTATTTTATAATGAATGCATTAATTTAATTAACTGATATTGAATTAATGCATAAATTTTGAATTTCAAATTAAAAAAATAATGTAATAATGATGTTCTATTAAATTTATATGTTTGATCCTGTAGTTTATAGTGCTGAAGATGGTTTTGTACTGAAAGCGCTTCACTAAATAAATAGTATTGTGTATCATTACTGCTGAACAATGCTTGAGTTTAAAATATTAAGTTATAATAAGTCTAAGCAGAATTAATCTTAAGCATCGAATTACATACATTAAGAACAAAAAAAACTCAAAAATATGTATACAGTAGAGTGTCGATTATCTGAACGTCGATTAACCGGAACATCACTTATCCGAACGTAATTTTCAATTGTGATATGCAATAGGTCTCCACCAATACTCCCACCCTATCTCTAATCTAAGCTTCTGTTATGCATGTTGACTGTATTGTTTTTATAATTCAGTTTGTATCGAATATTGGTGGAGACCTGTTACGTATCGCAATTGAAAATTACATAGCCCTTCTACCCTGTTTACACTACACAATATAAACCAGTTCAAATTATCGAACTTGTTTAATCTCATAAATGTGAACAGAACAAGGATAGCCAAACTTGTTTGAAAATGTCATGCACTAGTGCATACTGGTTTAGGCTGAATAAGTACAATAAAACATATGTATTTGAAATTTGTTTTGTATTTTTTACATTGTGTTTTTTTATTTTTCTGTCACATTGATTATTCGAAAAAATCGTTTATCCGAATAACCTTGGTCCCAATTAGTTCGGATAATCGACGCTCTACTGCATGTTCTAGAATTAGGCTATAGAACATTTCAAATTATGAAAAAATTTTAAAAAGGTTTTACAGATTTTAATTTTATAGTTTTACAGATGACATCACCATTATAACAGTGCCATTGTATTGTCTAGGATAAAAGTTTTTTGTATATACAGGGTACATCTGCTAAATCTGGACAAATTTCAAATTGAATTTCCCGCCATATTTGACATCAGCGCTGCGATGCTGCTGACGTTTTAGTAAGCCAGACAGATGATGCGTTTGAGGAACTGATTAGTTAGGATCGAGTGCAGAATATAATCAGAGAGCAGCGATAATCGAAGGCCTTCGTGCTGGATGTTCAGAAATATTTTCTTAAATAAATTTATCCCATATAATCTGTTTCTGATATTAATATTATATTTGAAAATTTTCTTATTTTAAATTCAGATTTTTGGATAACTTAATTTGTTGTTAATGATTTATTTTAAAAATTACATTTCATAAATTTTTATAAGATTTCCTATGATAAAATCTAAATAAAAAGATCAATTAGTATATTCAATAAGATAAACTGTTTAATCAATTAAAAAAATATATTTTTGGTTAACCATGTAGCTTGTTTTAGTTAAACTATAGGTCAAAATTAGTTTCAATTATTTACCTTTTCTCTTCTTACCAAATCAGAGGATCATTCTAAGTGACTATTGATTAAACAGTTAATCTTAATAAATGTGCTTGTTAATTCTTTTATATAAATTATTATTATTATTATTATTGAAATTTAACTAATTAAATTAATATTAAAAATATTTTTAATAGAATTTCACCTAATGGAGACAATGCAGCACCAGGCTCAGAACAGAATCCAAAGAAAGTATGAAGACTATCAATAATTTCTGTTAAGGGATTAGTTTTTATCATTTCTTGAAAAAATCTTCTGAATTGTGACTGATCAGTACTATGCAAATTATTTAGCATGTTTAATAACCTATAACGCAATGCATCAGCATTTGAAGATCTATGTCCTTCTCCACATCCATGAGGACAACCTAAATGTTTGGAAATCCTGAAATTTTAATTTCAAGATTATTTTCATTTTATCAAATTAAAAATTTTTAACTAATTAATTTAAATTAATTACCTCATCAATATGTCTAGGAACAAATAAAATGATGTTTTTTCATGTTTTTCTTTAGTAGATGTTCTGGTAATCTTATCAACTTTTGGTACACTATCAATGGGTGTATTACCAATAAAACTACCAGTATCAACTGATGAAAGGTCTTTTTCTTGTTCTTTATTTCCAGTTTGAATAGGTAAAATACCAAGTTTCAAAAATATTTCTAGGAGATTTAAAATGACTTCACAAACTCGCAAAGAGCAACAATTTTCTCTCATAGAAACTTCATAAACAGCCTAAAGACATCATTCAGATTAGCTTGTATAATTTCAAAACTTAATAATTAATAATGCTTACCATTAATGCAACTTCTAAATTTATTTCACCATCTTGTGTTATATAATATGTAGAACCTGCTGCTTCATATGACATATCAAAATTATAAGCAATATTAGAATCTGTTTGACTTCTAGTAATTGAAAGCTGACGACAAACAGGGATAATTGTTGATACTGGTGGACTTTCTTCTCTTGGACTATCTACAGATTCCTGAATAAAAGTAATACATAACTTCAATAATATTGTTTAAAATAAAACAATTCTTTTTGAAAATTTTAGAGAATTTTATTTAAAACATCAATAATACTCATGTATCAATAATAATAAAATATAAATCTTACACAATTATTTTACATAATATTAGTATATTATTATAACATAAAATATTGTATTATATTTAAAACAAAATCATTATCTGTTTTATTAACTATTATTTTAAAATGTTCTTACTTGATTAAGAAAAAACTGAACAGAAGCAACAGGGGAATGTTCAGTTACAGTTATAATAGGATTTGGTACACTATGAGTATGAAATGCAGGCACTTTCTTGCTTTCTCGTAATGCTGTCTTGAATGATTCTGTTACATTAAAACGTTTATCATCAGATATATGTAAACTTGGTAAACTTTTTCCTCTTATCATTTCAGTTTTGATTGGAAGAGCTACATCATCAGTTTTCTCACTTCTATGATGCAACAGTCCTAAAGCAGATTGGGGTCTTGGAGGGCATAATTCTGACAATGATAAAGAGTCTTTAATTTCATTATTTATTGATATAGTATTTTTAACAGTAGTTATTTGATTTTGCTCATTATCTTCAATTAAAAAAGTAGGGGTTGGATCATCTTTAATTATTTTATCAAGTACACGTTCTGATAGGCGAAGTTTCTCTTCAACAAATGACCTGAAATCACCAATCTTATTTCTTTTTTGTTTTGGCTTTTCTGACATTCCACCAAAATGACGAAGTTCTTGTAAACTTGTATGATGGCTTGGAAAATAGGAAGAATCTAAAGCAAAGAAATCCGTATTTTCTACAGATGCAGGGCATTCTTGAGTAGTATGTTCAGGAGACTGATAAAAAGTTATTTCAATTTTTGGAATAGGAAGAGAATTGCTACGTTTTCTTGGTTTAATTTGTTCAGCTCGTTTTTCAGAAATATTTTGAAATCTATGAAAATTAAATATATAAAAATAAAGACAATATATATATTATTTGAAAGATTTTCATAAAAGATATAAAATTATTTAAAATAACCATTAAGCTAACCTGTTATGCAAAAATTGTAAAGCCCAATGAACACCTTCTTCTAACCATTGAGAAATAAATAGACATCGTAAGACAGCGACATCAAGATATGTTGCCATACAAACATCAGATGAAACATAATTTTTATTTTTTTTCAACCCATTTTTTTCTATTTTAAAAGTTTCTGCTGATTTTGGCACTTTATTACATTTATCTCCATCTTCCTATTTAATATTAATGTAATTAAAAAAATACTCAATCAACAAGTAAAAAATACATATAAATATACATATATTTTACCTGAACAGTAGTACTTGTAGTACTTCTAACATATGAAAAACCATTACTTTTATTTGAATCAACTTTGAAATAATAATATTTATATTAAAATAAATTTTATGACGTATTATGTAATTAATATTTAATGCATTTGTGTAATACTTTACCTCCTGAACCTAAAAATACATTTCCAAATTCAGCAGGAATAAATTGATCTTGAGAAGGTTTAAAGAAATGTCTTTTAGGACAAACAGGTGATGTGAAACAGGGAACATTAGGATGATGAAATTCCCACAAAGGTTGCCAAATTTTTAAGCCATTTTCCAGACGAAAACTTGTCATAAATTCTGAATATTTCATAAATTCAGTTAATGGTGCAAATAAATAAATAAATACCTAAAAATGAAAAAATTTTATATTATCCAAAAATTTTTCATGATATAGTAAATGTAATTAGTTAATTAATTAATCAAAAAAGTTTAAAAAACAAAACAATTTAAAAATAATTAAATAAAACTAAATAAATATAAAAATTAATCAAAGTTATTACTCAAGAATTATTTTAAATGCAATATTATATTTATAAAAATTTGACTCTTCAATTGAAAATGCAAATCAAATTTTGCAATTCAAATGCATTAATGTGAGAATGACTATCCAAAAAATTGATATATTTAAAAAATTAATGCAGTAGAAAATAATAAAATAAAAAATTATACCTTACATTTAATTTTTAAAGTGTACTTATCTTTTTTTATTTAAATTTTTTTATAAATAATTAAAATAAAGATATAGTAATTGCATAGTAAAAAAATATCTTTGAGTGACAGTTGCTTAATTACATAATCAAATTATTAATATCATGCTAGATTACTACTTTTATTAAGTAATTTTTAACTGTTTATTACATCATATATTTTTGAGTTGTCTGAAAAGTCATGACGCATTTTTATAACATATGGCATTTGTTCATTTTTTGAAGTACTAGAGTTATTTGCATCTATATTATTGTTGTGTCATTTAACAGCTGATAGTTTTAGCTTCATTTTTAAAAAAACTGATCTATTTTTTTTTGTTTTTTATAAATTTTACAAGTTAAAGATGGAAGACCAAACTCATTTTTGCCATATTTTATTGTTTTACTTCTGTAAAGGGAAAACATGCGTCAAGCTTGTGAAAAGTTGCAAAAAGTTTATGGTGAAAATGCTCTACAAGAATGTCAATGCCAACAATGGTTTGCAAAATTCTGTGCTGGTGACTTTGATCTCAAAGATGCTCCTTGGTCAGGAAGGCCAACCGAGATTGACGATGATAAAATAAAGCATTAATTGGTCAAACCATCATTACACAACATGAGAGATTATAGAATCATTAAACATCCATCATTCCAACCATTCATGACCACCTGAAAAAGCTGGGATACATAAGCAAGTTCAATATTTGGGTTCCTCATGAACTCAAAGAAGTTCATCTGACAGCACACATAAACATTTGCAACATACTCATTAAATGTGAGGAAAATGATACTTTTTGAAGCGATTGATAACTGGTGATGAGAAGTGGATTGTTTACAATAATATGGTGCACAAACAATCTTGGTCTCGGCATGATGATCTGCCTCAAATGACATCGAAAGCAGACATTCATCAGATGAAGATTATGCTCTCAGTGTGGTGGGATTTTAAAGGTGTCATGTTTTTTCGAGATTCTACCAAGGAACCAAACAATCAATTCAGATGTGTACTGTCGGCAATTGAACAGTTTGAACGAATCCATCATCCAGAAATGTCCAAAACTTGTTAATTGTAAAGAAGTTATATTCCATCATGACAACGCAAGACCACACACAAGTTTGATCATCCACCAAAAAATATTGGAGCTTGGATGGGATGTGTTGCCACACACACCATACTCGCCAGATTTTGCATCATCAGACTTCCATTTGTTTCGCTCTCTTCAAAACTCCTTGCGTGATATAACATTCGATTCAGATGAGGCTGTAAATCAGCACCTTGTTCAGTTTTCCACCAATAAAGACAGGTCCTTCTATGAAGAAGGAATTATGAAGCTCCCTGAAAGATGGCAAAAGGTTATTGAACAAAATAGACAATATATCATTGATTAATCTTTGTTCTTTATATAAATAAATACACTTTTTAAAACATAGAAAAATTGTGTCATGAATTTTCAGACAACCCAATATATAGAATTGTCCCATATAAATGTATTCAGCCTTTATCTTAGCAAATATTCTTTTATATCATTCTTTAAATGATATTTTATATCATACTTGTACTGAATTTCTAGAATATTAAATAAACCATGTATTTTAAACTTTATGTAATATTTTAAACTAAAAAATTTAACCAAATGCTTGTTTTCCTTTGTCGTGTTAAATAAATATTCCAAACTTTCATTTTGATGAATTTTGATACTTAGAAAAAAAAAAGCATTTCCCCTTTAAGTAGCTTGAGTGTAAATAAATAATGTTTTACAGGCAGGCTATTTTAATGCCAATGAATATTTTTTCTGACATCAAAAATGTTTAAAAATGATATTCTAGAACAGTAGTTCTCAATCTGTGGTACATATATAATCTTGACTTCCTATTTGTATATAAGGCATATTTTTTTGGGTGGTACTGAAATTTTTGAATTTTGAGTTTGGTGGTACACATTTATGAAAAGATTAAGAACTGCTGTCTAGAATATCATTTTAATCAATTTAGTCTAAATTGACATTGGAAAGCAAATTATACATCAACCTTAGTTTACAAATTCCTGATATTATACGAGCAAGTATAATTTATACCAAAATTCAATTTACAAATCTTCATCCACTTTTACAAGAAATTTATAATAAGCAAAAGTTTAAAAGTTAAATAAAGCACTCTTTGTTAACTTAGAGCAGGGGTAGCCAATCTGTGGCGCTTGTGCCAAAAGTGGCGCATTGCATGACTGAAACTGGTGCACTGAACCCCAGAGAAAAAAATTTAATAAATTCTTATATAATTTACCTATATATTATAAATCTGAAATACCTGCACCTGCATGTTCACTTATAACGCAAGAAGGGCTGAATGGACTTTTATGAAATAACCTTTGTTTGTTAGGTATTGATTATTAGAAATTTATTAAATTGATTTTATATATTGGCATAAATTACTTGACATAAAATCCAAGATGGAAGATTAACACTATTTGAGCAACCGATTTTATAAATTGATTTTATACATTGGCATAAATTACTTGACATAAAATCCAAGATGGAAGATTAACACTATTTGAGCAACTTCATTGTGTTACAGTCGCCACGTGATATGTTAGCTGGCCGATATCATTGGATTACTATGATCGTGTTTTTGATAACTGAGCAGTCTCATTGGCTCATAATGGCGGATATAGAGTACTGTGCTGTATATTATTTCATTAAACTATTGAATTTTAGATTTCATATTAAAATGTTTTTAAAGTGTTTTTTAATCTGTTTCTAATTTTCTATTGATTATAAGCTTACATTACTTTATTTAGCTATAATATGCTCAAGTTAAACTTTGATTAGGCTTAGTGACTATGTGATGGTATGTTATTAAGAGATATCTAATCTGTACATATAAATCTAACTATTAAATATATCCATATTACTATATTTTAAAAAGGGCTGACAAGGGGTTTAAGTTTGTATGGCGCATCTTAACTAAAAAATGAAAAAATTGACGCATGAATTATAAAAGGTTGGCCACCCCTGACTTAGAGTAACACAAAGGATGCTAATGATATAACAGACATTATAACAACTGTGCTTCTCATAAAAGATTTCCAATTTATTTTATTTCTTGAAAAAATTTTTTATTATCCAAAAATTTTTCATGATATAGTAAATGAGTCATGTTTTTAAAAAAGGTCCAATTTATTTTATTTATTTTTTGTTTTATTTCTTCTATATTTGGGGTAAATCCTATCAAACTTTAATATAAAATATAATCAGCAATCAACTTTCTATTCACAAGATATGTGATCCAATCTAGGACTGAAATTATAAAATATAAGAATGATCCCAGTTTAGTCATCAATTCCCATTCTCTAAATTTCAGTTGACTTCTTAAAGTGTCAGCCAAATGGCTGCATGTTATAACATTTGCTTATTATCTACTATATCTGGTTTCAAATCTGAATCCATGTTCCAGATTTTTCAGAAAGGGATTTTTCAGCTTGTTGAACCAAATTTTTCAACTGATGGCCCATCTTATCATAAATAACCCATAATAAGATTGATATGCTCCACTGATTAGTATTCAGTAGAATGGAAAGTGGCATAAAACAAGAGAAAAAGCATATTACAATTCTCAGTTTGAGTTCCCACTTAACAAGTTTCCAGGTTTGCAAGTTTTTTCAAATATGAAGTATCAAAATAATTGAAAATATGAACATTAATTCCAATAAATAAATGTTAAGCATTCATAAAAAGGCATTTTAAATCATGTATTGTAACTATATAATATAATATAACAGGGTTTGTAGCAAAAATTCTGTTGTCTGCTATGAAAAATTCAAAATGACAGTTAAAAAGCAGAAATGCAACCTCTGATTATATTAGTATATTACATATATAACTTCTATTCCCAGTTTCTGTTATAAGGCAGTAATTCATCAGTATAAAAGTCCATCTATTTATCTATTAATAATGATGAAAAATAAAATATCTGACATTTATATAGCATAAATAATTTCTTTATTATTATAATTTTAAAGGCTATATTTACGCATTTATTTAGATAAATAAATTATTATTGAATCAAAAAGTATTGACTTTGTTGGCTTTTACTTAATTTTTGACTTACTTTTTGATTAATGACTTTAATCAAATTTCATTGATGAGAAAATTTTAACATTACGTCTATAGAAAATTGATTCTTGATTTACAAGTTCTTATTTTACAAACAATTTCTAGATTCTAATTAATTTGTAAAGTCAGAAACTATTGATATATAGTATTAGGCTGGTAGCAAATTAGTTTATCAAATCAGTGACGACACAATGTAAAAATGTACTAGACTGGTTGCTAGCTTGTTGCAAGAGAATTTACACTCTGCTGCTTGTCGATGAAATTTTAGCAAATGAGTCAACCAAATAAACATTGAAGCTTGTGACATACATAATGAGATCCAATCAGCATTGATTACCTCATTTTGAGTTTCAACAACATCCATTACTTTGATTTTTCCACGCACACTTGGTCTGAATTGTGCATGTCTATCATCCAAAATACCTAACTTGCTGGATATGGCTTTTGTTGCCAGTCACACTCCATAAGACAACCTAGCACAATTCAAAAGAATGCAATAACGACACAATGCCGACCAAAGCTTGTCTCAAGGTTGTTCCCAGGCATGGATGCATGGCAAAATCGACTAGTTTGTGGCCAGCCTTAGTTTTTGATAATGCTGTAGTGAACTATTATACATACAGTAGTGATCAGTTAACGAACAGTTCAGATAATTAACAAATCGGATAACAAACACTTTTTCAAAAGATTTTTATGTTCGGTTAATGAACACATGTTCAAATAACGAACACTTCACAGAATAAACTGTGGGACCTGCAGATTGACAGAATGACAGGTCAGCCCGATGGCTGCGTGGTAAAGCTGTGGCTTAACATTCTGGAGGATCCGGGGGTCCCATTCCTCCAATTTTTCAGGAGGGATCTGGGCCCGGCCCATTGAAACCCATCCTTCCGGTTGACTCCATCATGGGTGTTGGTCGGCCTGTGATGATGATGGCTCTGTAAGTGGCCGCCTCCAGATAAAAATATTCCATGAGGATATTTCGGTTTAA
>AYEL01043351.1:0-37302 GCA_000484575.1 Olivierus martensii
AAAAAAGGTCTTCTAACAATAATATACTAACAAACATTAAATAATTATCATTAAGCAGACTGTTCGGTTTACTTCGATTATGATTAAATTCAAAAGAAATTTTAATCGAATACAGGATGTGAATATATTCCAAATTCGGTCGAATGATACGACCTTTAGTCAAGAATCACCGATGTTTTTGTCCATTTTCGCTACTCGCCGGCTTTCTTACTTAATTGAATTTTATACTTTTGCCAGTTGAATCAATAATATTCAGTTTGAAACGGAATTACGGTAGACTGAATTTGGTCTTAATGGAATACCAGTTAGTCAATGACTCTGCAATACTTAACTTCGAATCGCTACTACGCTTCTCGATAATTTCTTTTTAACTTAACTTATTTATCTTCCCTAGTTTTGCCTAGTAATTTTACGAAAGTGAATTACAGTTCATTTTCTGTATCAGTATTCAAAGCGGACTTAAAATGAAGAAAAATCATGTATTGATACTTCCTAGCAAAATATCTACATATTTTAAAGAAATATGTAGATATTTCTTTAAAATATGTAGATGTTGATGATGTAAAATATGTAGATGTATGATGTATAAATTTTCAGAATTCCATATTTTGAATAAAAATTAATATTTTTAAATGTAAGTAATATTTTCGCTACGAAATTTAATCTCGATGTAAATAAAAATAACGAAACATGCGAATGGAATTACTCATCTTAGTCACGTTGATTATATTCCTCTAATTTTGTTTACCTGTATGGCAAATAGGATATTTTAATCAAATTGCAAAAAACAATTCTTTTATATCGAATGTTATTTTTCTTATAGAAATATTTTTAAATTAATCTATTTATAATAAAATCTCTAGCGAATAATTCGCTACGAATAATTCAACGAAAATTCTGAATAATGAACAACTAAAAATGATCCTACTAAATTATATACAAAATGCTTGGTTATGTTTTCGTTATAATGAAAATTCGTACTGCCAAAAATTCCGAACAAGGAAGATAAAGAAATGGCCATTTGTGTTTATATTGTCTCTTTTACAATTCTTCCTTTAATCATTTATGTCAATATTCGCATAGAACGAATTTTAAAATAATATTATAGGTCGATTAGTATCGAATTTTCAGTAATTTAATCAGAATATGTATCACATCGATGAAAAATATTTCCATTAAATTTGAAGAAGTTTGCTATGTGGTTCTGTACCTCTTCAAACTTAGTTGTTCAGTTGTTCTCGACGAGAAGCTGTTTCTATACCAGAGCAGGATTTAAGATTAATTACTCGAGGTATTTAGCCATAGACTAGTTCACCATTGCCTAAGTATCACGTTGAAACTGTACTAACTTCTGTTAATAATAGTTTTAATAACATAAGAACGAAGAATCTTCTAGAAAGATCAATAGCTACATAGAATATTTATATCAAATTTCTTGGCCGTATTATTTAATTTACTTCAATAATATAGAAATACAGTAGTAGTAAAAGTTTAAAGAACTAACGAACGATCGATGGATACAGTTTTCAATTGTGAATTTTGTCATAAAAATCATAAAACTGCCTGCAAATTGAAAGTAAAAGATTCTTTTCTGAAGATATTTTCTCGCTAATTGTTTCCAGTCTCTATAGTTCAATTTATTTTTTCAAGAGCATTGTACGGAATATAATACTCTTTTAAAGTTCGATAATTTAATAATTTGTATATTTATAATTTAAAATAGAGAAATGTTTTCTTTATCTCTAATCTCAGTATGAAATAGTTTGTAACATTGCATCGAGGGTCAATTATAATATATTTTTGCTTATAACATATAGTAATACGGAGTAATTCGGATCACGTAAAATAAATCTGTATATTTGTAAAAAAATTCTGGCACCCTTGTTGATTTTCACGTTTTGAATTTTCAACAATAAAGGCTATTTCTGGCAAAATATCTATATATTTTAAGCGGTATGCCACATCTGTGGCATACCGCTTAAAATATGTAGATATTTTGCCAGAAATAGCCTTTATTGTTTAAAATTCAATTGATTAACACGTTTTCAGCGGTATGCCACAGACGTGGCATACCGCTGAAAACGTGAAAATTAACTATTAGTGTCGGCGTGCATCGTTATAACGAATAAATTCCCAAAAGGAAAATTTGAAAATCCTGAGATAAGTTTTCTATTTGATCATAAATGCATTTCTGTAAAATGATATTAACTTCTCCATATTAGTCTGTAATTTTTATGGTTATTTTTATGATTCTTGCTGATAAATGAGCGTCTAAAAGATAAACGACAAATACCTAAATATGATAGAAAATTTTTCGAGGGGAGAATGATGATCGAGAGATTAGTTTAAAATGACAATGTGGGCAATTTAGATCATTTACTGGAGGTGTCTTTACCTCTATGCATGATCCAAGACTTCTTTTTCGGGCAAGACCCATCTAATGTATAATTAGTTCAATTCGCGAAAAAGAAATTGAAGTTTCTCTAGAAATTCTTTCAAATAAAAATGCAAATACGCACTAGCTTAGTATCTCGAGACATTTTCCCAAGTTTCGTTTGAACCCCGTAGGCAGGAATGATAAAAAAACATAAATGGGTTCGGAATATGCGAGGAAATTTAACTCTCTCGTTTTCCCTTGTTCATTCAGTCTCTCTCTTAGCTGTCATTATTGTTGCATTTTCTAAATAGAAAATGTAAGCTAAGGGAGTGAGTGCGAATGAACAGAGAGTCGCAGAAATCAAATTGGAAATCCATTATAGAATGAAGGACTTCAGAAAGCCGAATAGTGAAAAATCAACCATATCCTTGGATAAACAATAACTGGCACAAAACGCAAGATGAAAAAAAGACATAGCTCATCAAATCTTATCAGTAGCAATAGCTTATCATCCGAAGAGGAAGAAGACTGCTGTAGGTTTGTGTGTTTAGGTTTTTATGTTCTGAAATCATTGAGAAAAGCGCATTAGATTATGTTTCAAAAATGTAACAGCAATAGCTTATCATCCGAAGAGGAAGAAGACTGCTGTAGGTTTTTATGTTCTGAAATCATTGAGAAAAGCGCATTAGATTATGTTTCAAAAATGTAATGTCTGGCACGAGATTTGTGGGAACAAAAAGGTAAAAATATATCTGAAGTAAATGTAAATAGCAAATTAAAAAATCGCATTTACCACAGATAAATTTGATGTCAAATTTACATGTATTTACAACATGTGTGATAAGAGCTCTTAGTTGTTTCGAATTCTTAAATTGTTCGGGTTCGTTTAATTTTCATTCTTATTAAATTCATCTTTCATCATATATTTCCTATTAAAATAGACGGTTCAAGTTACCCCTTTTATTCATCCGATTTAATCGAAGTAAATTGATTATTTGATTTTTTAAATTATCCGATTTTTTCTACTATTTTTGTGTTTAAAAGGATAACTAGCCATTTTTGTTTTATAATTCGTACTATTTATTGCATTTAAAACAATTTATTGACAGTTATATGTAACTGTTATAAAAAATATTCTGGAGTGTGATCCGAATACATTCACCTTACCATATATATTTTAACGAATTACATACGTATGAAATGCTTCGAGAAAAAGTTTATATTATCAATATTACACGAATTTGTAAAATTAGATAATTTCCATCTTAAGAATATTAATAAAACAATTAGAAAATCCATAAAATCGATTGAAAAATTACAGTACACTATAATAATTAATATCAGTCCATATTTGTGATTAGTGTTTCCAAATTCCCGACATTTTGGAACCTTCGGGAATCGAGAACGGGAAATCGTATTTCTCGAGAATTTTCCCGAAATATAAAAAATGTAATTAATGCAAATTTTATTTAATCAAAACTTTTTAGTGAGATTTTACGTATATCATACATTATGTGATGTGTATATCAAACAATATCACAATAATATTCCCCCAATCTCATTCTTTCTGCAGTAGCAACAGAAACAGTTGTTGTTAATAAAATCCTTAATTCAGTCGAAATATTTGAATAAAGTTCTTTCTTTTCGTTCTGTTTAGAACTTGTAGCGGCGTTATTTTATCAGTGGCTTTAAAAGTCTTTTAGTACTAACAAATTCTATGGCAGAAAACAACCCAATTTATGTCACCTTCTGATCCTGCAATTGAAAATTACAACAATTTTTAAGAAGCTTTTGTTTTTCTTATAGTTTATTTATGCTATATAAAAACCCAAAGTTTCTTCGTGTATAATATTTAAATCTGTCTCGCATTGATATTAAAATTGTGTCTATTAATACATTAAAAAAATTTATTTGAAATTGTTTTTCGAACATATTAGGGATTTATCTTTGCTTTCGTAATCAAATTGTTTCTTAATATATCTTATTCTTATTTATTCGTTCAAATTTCACTTGGTCAACTCACAATAAACTCTGAATCGTTCTGTACTTATATAGTATTATTTTTCTGTTATCGTTTTGTCTGCGGTTTACCGATTTAATGTATACCGAATATTGCATACAATAAATTCTTTGAATCTATATATCTTTATTACCATTGATTATACGGTTTATTATTTATTGTTGCCTGAATCATTACCCTTCTTCTGGGAGCGCCAGAGGGTCCGCATTCCGCACACCGTTTGAATTATGTGTAAAAATTAATTGTATCTTAGCTACAATAATAATAATAACAAAACTCAAAATATGCCAGCGCCTTTTGATGTCCTAAGCGAGCGCTCAGCTTGATCGTATCTTGAGTTGGCCCTGGATACGAAATTGGAAATTATTGTAATATTAGAAGAATTAGCAGTGCAAGTTGTTTCTAAATAGATTGATTTACCTACAGCAGCTGAGAGAACCAAGAACACTCATATACATCGCAATCGTTAGCCTCAAACAAATTGATCAAATGTAGTTGGTAATATTAGCCGTCACTTTGTGGAAACGATTCATCATGGAGAATAGAAACAATTTACACATAAATACTTATTTTCACAACCCAAGATTTGAATACAATGTCATATTAAGGTAAATTACCTTAGATTTCACCCGAAATCTAAGGTAATTTTTATGACTTTGTTGTCAAATCCTGGGTTGTGAAAAATAAATATTTTTCTGTGTAAATATTTACAAACTGTTTTCTGTTCTCCATGATGAAATGTGCTCGATATACAAGAGCTAAAATTAGCTGGTCATGTGTTATCTGATTCTGGTATTGCGCATAGATTTTTGGTGGCGTGTAATATTGTAACACAATGTAACTAGTGATAAATAGGAAAAATATTTAAAAGATACATTGTGAGTAGTACATTTATTTTCCATTGTGGGTATTACTGGATTCAAGGAGCCGATTTTCCCGATTTACCGAGAAATTTTTCTCGGGATTCGGGAACGGGAAAACGAAAAAAATTCCCGGGAACGGGCGGGAATTCCTTCCCGCCCGGAAACACTACTTAGGACGTAGAGAGAAAGAGAAGAGATAAAGCGAGAAAGAGTCCGAACAATAATTGAAAAGTGATTTTGCCAAACGTAACTATGACAAAAAAAATTACTTTTATCTGGGAGTTTTATTGTTAATAATATTTTTATTTATTCACTTGAAAAAACGATGGACGCAAGCGAGACTCGAACGTACAACATTCAGCTTCGCACGGAAGCACCTTAGCCACTACACCGCCGCTTTAGTTGTAATATCTGCAGTTTTTTAGGCATATAGGCGGTGCGGTCCGGCTTTATGATATTTGACCTCGGTTTTTTTAATAACGAAGGCATAATGACTTAAACTCTTTTACAGGAATCACTTTTTGATGGCCCCAACCTGTAGGTTAAAGCCTATCCAAATCGGTGGGACGGAGTTGTCCTCTGACATTTCAAGAGTTCAATTCTCGTTTCTTTAACAAGGAATAACTCTAAAACGAAACAATCTAACTTAATGCGGTAAAAAACATTTTATAGCAAATTTGTTCCTAATTTTGGTAGTGTCAATTTGGGCGCGTAAATAAACTTCAAAACTTTTTTAACTTGTAAGTACGCTCTTACCTCGTTTCGGGTTAAGTGCGAATAGCTGACATTTTGTACGATTTTGTCGCAAATTTAAATTTTTCAAAAATGATTTAAATGGTAATAGGTGCACAATGTGATTGTTAACGACCCTGCCAAATATTTATACGATCAGTTAAAATCATTTCGTTTCTCAAATTTCAAGAGTTCAATATTTTTTTCTTTAACAAAGAATAACTGTAAAGCGATACAACCTATCTTAATGCGGTAAAAAGAATTTTATAGTAGATTTATTCCTAATTCTGTTCGTGTCAATTTGGGGGCGTAAATAAACTTCAAAGCTTTTTTAACTTTCACATACACTCTTACCCCGTTTCGGGTTAAGTGCGTGATAGCTGACATTTCGTTAGATTTTGTCGCAAATATAAAATTTTCAAAAATGATTTAAACGGTATTAGCTGTGGAATGCCATTGTTAACGACCCTGCCAAATATCTATAAGATAGATTGAAATACCTTCGTTTAAACTCCAACTTTGTAAAAACCGCTGTGCACTTTCCCCACTCCACCTTATAAATAACTGAAATTGCTACCGAAACTTTTAATAACAATAAAAGAGACTTTCAAAGTTATGAAAGATATTATCCGTTTGGTAACGAATAGTATCTTTAATGACTCTGGGAATCATTAAACGATTACGACGAGCAATAAATGGAATTTGTTTTCCGAATTTGTAAATCAGTTTCTCGTATTTTACGATTCTATTGTACGATTAAGAGGATATTTATAATTTTATTTCGGAGAGTTGATGGAAATTTCGAAATAATATTTCCGAATTCGTGCACAAGACCAATTCGATTACTTGTACTGTATTCTGTTCATGAACTTACCATCTTGTTTAAGTTGGTCCGTTATTCTATCCCAAGTATTATTTTTTAATATTTTTTCGTGATATTCTTTTCGAGATTTGTCGTAAAGACAAACGTTTTCACCAACCAAATTTATAAGTACAGTATTTCGTCGTTTACCGCCATGTTTTTCAAAGCTCTCGTTTACAACAAAGTAGTTACTTATTGGCTATCGAATCGGTGACGTCAATCCGTAAGGATCCGTATCCAGCATAAAGTAGGATAGAGGTCTAGTCGATCCGTTCCGTGATTTTGCTATCCGTAAACGGGCCGTTGCTAGGATACCGGCTATACGGATCCGTTTTGCTGGACGAAATCGTATAGTGGAAACCGCGCCTTATAGGTTTCGTACGTCTAACGTAATATCCATCCGCTTCCTTATATTACGATAGATAACCTGGAGAATTATTATTTTTTGATTAACTACCACAATAAAAAATATCCGATTAGAATGTTATTTTTGTTTTCTTTGGAAGATTGTTCCGGTAAAATTTATGAACGTAAAGAAAATAAATTTACGTATTTTTAAGAAAGTACTGTAATTTAGTTTAATACATAAATATTGAAAAAGTTATCGAACATTATATTATATCGTAACAATTGGTAACACGAGAATCTTCGTACAAAATTATTTGTTTTTCTCACGTAATTAGGCAAGATCGACATTTTACTATACTATATGCAATGCCGACGGTGTCTAGTTGGCGCTCTTTCGTCCTAATGAAAGCGAAAGAACAAATACGTTTTTCAATACTGTATACAGAATTATTTATTCTACGAAGTTTTATCCCAGTGAGACCATAAATTTACTCGATTAATGTTCATAATCGATTCAATAAGAATTGATAGAAAATCCGAATAATGGTTAGGAAAAGGTTTTGTTGTATCTTTTGAAATGATTATAGCCTGTTTATTTTCAGGAAATGCGGGAAATGTGCTGGATGGTCAGCGATGGACGTCTAGAGGAGACGATTCGGGAAGCGATTCCGAAAGCGATTCGGGACCGGAATCAACTCATTCCATATATGGAGATAACGCTTGTCACTCTACCACTCCACCTATTAAACCCTACTCTAACGACAGGTAATAACACACAGAGTTTTCTTGTCAAATTTGATATACTTTTAAGACGCTTGGGACACGCCAAGTTTTGGCCTAAAATGCTAACCGGTGAATCCATCTCGGACGATGACAATAAGTTTTTTTGGAACCAATTAAACCGAATATGGTTAACGTAACTAGGACACTAGTAACAAGGATCGATATCGAATTGATTTTTAAAAAGTTCGATATTTAACATATTCGGTTGTCAGACATATTTATGTTAACGTAACTTTTCATTACGTTTTTCATCTTATTACAGTATTATTTTTTTGTGTTGTATATATCGATGGATATTAGCCGAAACCGTATTACCTACAGTGTATTATCGACCGAATATATATTTTAAAATTAAATTATTAAAAAAATGCGTACGTGTCTGTCCGTTGGATTCTCCTACCATCTATATTCTGTATACTTGGTGTTTTTTCTTCGTTTTCGACCGATCTGAAGCGATACCACTTCTACTCAAAGCCTGATGGCGGAGCTTGTGACGTCATCAGCAGTAGGCTATTCGTAGATATAGTTTGCGTGGAAGTTAATTTAATTTAATCGATAAAATAATATCGAAAATACAGAATTTTTTATTTTGTCGTTTTTATGATTTACTTTTATATATCAATAATATTCATTTCTTTGTATAAAGTAAGCCTATATGAAACTGAAAAATATATACACTATATACAGCATGTATAAGCTCATTATTGTAATTAGAATATATTAATATATATTAGCATCTTACAATCAATTTACAAAATTTTAATACGAAAATTTCATTGGTCAAAATGCGATATAATTAAATAAACAAATTAAAGAACTTTTTATTTAACATTTTCAAGAATTTCGAGTTTTCTTTTCTTTTTAGAACAATTTGTATCATTCTTCATTAAACAAAATTTTTTCAGAAATACATTACACGCGGTCCATAAAATCATCCTCATTGTATTTTCAGTATCGTGACATTGTTCACAATAAGGATTATTAAAAACAAACTATCCTCATACAATTTTGTCAAATGTATAATTTGTCAAAAATTTTTTTTTGATTTACAAGACTCAAAAACCAACTTTCGTAAAATGATATAAATTTGTTTAAGATTATATAAGTATATATCACAGCATTTACAACCATTTTTTGGGTAACTGAGTCCATCCCTATCAAATATGTGAATCATTTCACTCTTACAATGAATTTTTTCATCAGTAGTTAAAATTTGTTTGCAGAAAATACATTTTAGTTTTTCAAAATGGGAATATGGCGATAACCTCCCAAATATGTAAGCGCATTAAAATGTTTTTGAATTAATTGAAAATCTGCATCATCAACTACAATATTCAGGTTAACCTCTTGATTTCTAATGTATTTGATAAGTTAATATGTTCGTTCCACTCATCATCATCATCAACATCCACTACATTACTGCGTATTGCTTGTTTCTTAAATGGTAATTCACACTTTATATTGCTTTGAATGCGTAACTTGGTTTCTATCTCAAATAATTGTCTAATAGAAATGTGATATTGCCCTCCTACCATTTGCCTATACTTCCCGAATCGTTCTTCAATCGAATCAGTCTGAATCTTGCCTGGAAATATGTATTGTAATCCCAACTGTCTTATGTAATAATTACATAATTCGAACAAACAGTAAGTAGTTAGCATTTGAGCCTGCTGAGTTTCTTTTGTTGATTTGCTTTCTTTGCAGTCAATTTTCTCCCATATATCGAGCCGATTTATAAATGCATTAAGAAAGACATTTTTAACATCTGTGAGTGAATTTGTAAGTGATTCCATATAATTACTTTTTTCTAATGCCCTTCAAAGAAGTCTTAACATTTATAATTTCCCACCAAGTACTGATATAATCAATTAATTTGGCTACGCTTTCAAAATTTGGAATATAATTTTCAGCACCCAATGAATACAATTCATATGACACAAATCTATTAAATATTTGTAAAGCGAGCTTAACATTTTGTCTTTCCATTACTGAAGGAGATAATGCCTTCAAACTTCAAACCATATCCACGCTTTATCAATGAATTATTTTCAATGTAATGCAGTTTTTTCAAAGCTTTAAATGAAGCAGTGAGAACATTCCGTTCCAGCCATTATGTATATTACCAAAATCAGGATACTGGAAGGACTGATCATCATCATTTTGATTTAATCAGTTAACATATTTTTTCATTTGTTTGAATGCTCTCCACCATGACACTTGTAGAAAATTATTTTCTCGTAAAATTTTTGTTATTATTTGTGATGTGTGAATAACATTCTTCTCCCGCTAGTCGAAGAAATTGAATTGGAAATTTGGGAAAAATTGAAGGAATCGCTCCTTTTCTCAATTTCTTGTTTTTTTAATGGTGCACCGATCAGTTGTCCTGTTTTTTCATTATAGCCTGGTGATTCAAAGTCAGATGATGAGAAATGTAGTTCACATACCTTCATATACAAAAATTACAATACTACAATTAAAATCACTAGGAAAAAAATCGTAGTACGCTACCTTTACTCAATAAAAGATTTTTTACCTTAGTATTTCGTGTTGGAATAAAATCACGTCTTTGGATAGCTGAAATCCTTATCTTATGTAACTGTTTG
This sequence comes from Olivierus martensii, assembly GCA_000484575.1. NCBI lineage: Eukaryota > Metazoa > Arthropoda > Arachnida > Scorpiones > Buthidae > Olivierus > Olivierus martensii. Next base: position 10,589 of record AYEL01043351.1, read on the forward strand.
TCTGTTGGAAAAGAATTTGTGCTAACATTTGGACCATTTCGATACTTCCCACGACAGAAAGGAACGTAGCACTTATACGACATAGCATAACTAAAATTATTTTGTAATTTTAATATACAACTTATGACTTTACCTTTATCAACAAATTCTATTTAAAAGAAATTCTAAATAGAATCTTCTAATAGAATGGCCTTCTAATGATGACGTCACGGAAAATATACATCATGGCGATCAGGCTTTGAGTAGAGGTGGTATTGCCAGAAGCCGGTTCTTATCCAATAGTATCGTTGGTGTCGGCGGGGCTACAGTAATTTTCCATTTGTTTTTGGTTTACGACGGAGGATAGTCAGAATTTGGAGACGGAAACTCAATCGGCAGTGCGGAAAGAGAGGTTATTTACCGTGTTGATTAATATTTATAAACGAAAAAGTAACGCGGGGCCTTTATTATCGGTTAAATTAATATTAAATGAAATAAACAATCGAGTAAATCACTCGATTAATAGATTTTAAAAATAATTGTTTTAATTACATTAAAAGCGTTTAAAAAGTAGTCTGACGGATTTTTGATTCCCCGATTATGTTTAGTCTATATGATTATAAAAAAATTGTTATACTATATTTCTGAGCGAATTGAAATTTTCTTCTAAACGGTTACCGTGGTGGCCCCGAATTCTACCAATTATCCCGGTTTCGATAGGTAATTAATACATACTAATTCTATCGTGTATACCAAATAACCGGTCATTCTATTTTGCTAGCACTTTCTATTAAGTATTAGTAAACAACGTTAGAATACATACTTATATAGTATACTAGTGACAATATAAAGCGTGTTATAATCTTAACTCTAACATAGATCGAAATTTGTTTTTTTTTGTTCAAAAATTACTTCAAATCTTTTATACGAAATTTTGGGTCGAAAAGTTTATTATTAATTGAAAGCTTGGAATTACGTTTAGAACATGTAAGGATCGAATAATTTACAAAACTTTGTTTTCGACATAGTCCGTGTTTAAAATCTATCGTATTGTAAATTTGAATAGGTACATATACGTTTTAAAAATAGTTCTTCCAATTTAGATTTATGCGGGCGAAAAACAAGAACAAAGACGTGCCTAATAAAATAAAATTCTGTAAATAAATAGTTTGAATCATTTACGAGTCGGACATTAAAAGTGTTCTAGAAATTATTAGAAATATCAGTTTTATAGTTTATCTAGGTAAACATTCCGATTTTTTGATAAATTTTTTCGGTAATATTTTTGAGAATTTAATGTTTCGGTTAGACATATTTTTGCTGCCTGGTTTCGTTCACCATCATTTACCCATACCCCGAAAATTTCTCTTAACATTATCTATCTGAAACTTTTTAATATATTTAGAATAAATGGAATCTATTTATTATTTTGAATTTCGCATGACGTTTAATAATTTTTTTATTTATGACGAAAATTGGCAAAACACCAAATTTTATATAAATTTTAAACTTCGGTAATAAATAAAAAATTAAAATGTAAGCAAAATTTATTCTAGAAAACATTAATGATAACTTAAAATTCAAAATATTCGATCGTAATCTGTTTTTAATAACTAAGAAAATATTTTATAGTAACATTACTTCGGGATGATCGTATCTAATTGATGTTATAAAAATATTAAGCGTATTTTAATTAAAAATATTATTATATAGACAGCCTATATAAATACGGTATCGGTTATCGCGGTTAATGTTGCCACGAAAAATACCGCAATAATCGAATCCGTTAATCGGGATAAATAATGCATGTAAAATGGGTGATCACTGCCAAGGAAGTTATTGTTGCCATGAAAAATACCGCAGTAATCGAATCCGCGATAATCGGGATAAATAATGCGTGTAAAATAGGTGATCATTGCCAAGATTTTTCAAAGTTAATTAAATTTTATGTATAAGGTAAAAAAGAAATAGATCGGAAGAGCGGATAAATGATGCATGTAAAATGGGTGATCATTGCCAAGGATTTTTCAAATCTATTAATTAATTTTACATATAAGGTAAAAAAGAAATGTGTTGAGTGTGCTAATCTTCTCAATTTTGATCACTCTACGTTTCTTTCGATAGATGTAGCCTCGATATCATTCCTGTTTCTTTTAGCATTCACTGTAGGGGTAAATAAGAAGAGAAATAAAATCCATACGTACTTCAAGTAGAGGTGAATAGTTACTGGTGAATGGTGAGCAAGATCGGAAGAGCGAGTAGAGGTGGATAGTTACTGGTGAATGGTGAGCGGGTACGATCGGATAAAAACGAAGCGCTACTTGGAGAATGGCGACTCGAACTAAATGTAAAATTGTGGCAATTACTCGATATTATAGTAATACTAGCTATGTAAATTATAAATCACATAACCTCTCTCTCTTTTTGTGATTGATAGGTCTTCGAACACTTACCAAACGATAATGAGCTATATTCCAGATCTATTTCTGTCTTATATACATTTTTGCAGATTTACTTCAATAGGATTGAATTAAAAATTAAGATTAAATTTATTACATATAAGGAACTTGTGAGGACAACCACAAATATGAATTTAAATCTTAATATATGTGAAAAATTTAAAAACATCGAATAAAGAAATTGTAAAGGGAAAAAAGAACGCTGAGATTGAAAAGAAAGCATTGACCGAATTGCATTGCCCTGGGCGAAACTTCGTTCCCAGCGTCGTAAATCTCGAAAACAAAAAGGGATTACGTATCGTGGGCGAAGGATCGTGCTTGTGTAAGTGTATAGGGACTTGCGCAGGAGATCCCACTTGCAGAAAGAAACAAATAAACAATAGTCGGGAAAGCATCGAAGTCCGGGGAATTTGGGCTAAATGTCACGTTTTGATCCCAGGGCTCGGGGATGTTATAAATGTTAGAATTGTAATATTTCAAACTAGCCTGCACTCAAGATTATTTTTATGTTACTTGTAGATTCCTGTATATTATTTAAACGAAAATTTGTGAAAATTATATCTTCGATTTTTTATCGGAAATTAAATCGATATAAGCTAGCGGGAATGATTCGCAGTTTAATTTATATCTGAGATTGGTTATATAGATAGACTGCCAAATCGTCGTTAAGCGTGGATTCTGCCATAATAGAAATATTGTTAGAATTGTAATATTTCAAACTAGCCTGCACTCAAGATTATTTTTATGTTACTTGTAGTTTTTTTTGCCGAAGTATGGCGCTCCTAACGCGAGCTTCTCTTCTCGCTTCAGAACGAGATTGTACGAGTTCTTCCGTTTTTTACCTGTAATGTTCACTATCTTTTTACTCACTTATCTGAAATAAACGTTTTCCCGATTTTTTTTACCACTGTAACTTATTTTATTACACAACCTCTAACAATAAATGGGATCTGCCGCCCTACCTGTAATGTTCACTATCTTTTTTACTCACTTATCTGAAATAAACGTTTTCCCGATTTCTTTTACCACTGTAACTTATTTTATTACACAACCTCTAACAATAAATGGGATCTGCCGCCCGCATCGGGGAGAATGGGAGAAGTTTGGGTAGGAGAAAGAAGACGCAATAGCTTTCCTCACCGACGGTTTTACAACCATCTTCCGTTCCTCCAGCTGCAATGCATCAGCAGGGAGTCGGATCCTACCTAAAAGGAGAAAAATATTTGCACTTTGAGCCATTAATTAGTAACGATAAATAGATTCCTGTGTGGACGAATATCACATTAAGAACTTTGAACTATAGACAATTAATGTTGTGCTATACAAGTTGTGTAAGTCAAGAACCGCCAAGACCCTTCTTAATCTTTCCTAATTGGGATATGATGTAATTCTCTCTCACTCACGTCCAAGATATTAACCGTACAAGCTGTCTGTCATTGTGTCCTTGAGCACCTATCCATCTTTACTCACAACTATAACCCACACATCATCATGGTTCCCGTGTGGACGAATATCACATTAAGAACTTTGAACTATAGACAATTAATGTTGTGCTATACATCCTCATTGTAAAACGTAACTCAACATTCTTTTTACAATGTGGAAAAATATATCTCGAGGCTTCTGACAATTAAATAAGCGGCCGGATGGCCGAGTGGTAACGCGTTTGCGTACCACGCTGGATGACCCGGGTTAACGCGTACCGGTACAATTTGTTTTAATGTATTATATCAAGCGGCCGGATGGCCGAGTGGTAACGCGTTGACATGCCACGCAGGAGGACCCGGATTCGCGTCCCGGGTAAAACATCCTTAGTAGGCGGCTGGATGGTCGAGTGGTAACGCTGTCGGCATGCCATGCAGGAGGACCGGGGTTTGCGTCCCGGGTCTGGTCCCGGAATTTTTCGGGGTACTGGGCCCTGTCCGCTGATCCCAATCCTTCACCATCCGGCCCCCCTCCACGGGTGTGGGTGCAGCCCGTGGTTGGAATTGATGTCATCATGGGTGTTGGCCAGCCTGTGATGGGTTCTACAAGTGGCCGCAGCCAGATACAATATATCCCTCGGGCGGCCGGATGGCCGAGTGGTAACGCGTTGGCGTGCCACGCTGGAGGACCCGGGTTCCACATCATCATCCGTTAGGCAAACCCTATTTTTTTCAGGGTGCTGGGCCCGGTCTGATGATCCCCGGTCCTTCACCATTCACACCCTCCACGGGTGTGGGTGCAGCCCGTGGTCACCCACACCCGCGGCCTAACCCATACATCATCATCCGCTAGGCAAACCCGCCTGTTTGTCGACATCATTCACGTCGGCCGGATGGCTGCGTGGTAAAGCTTTGGCATACTACCCTGAAAGATCCGGGTTCAAATCCGGTCCCACACCTCCAGTTTTTCAGGAGGGGTCCGGGCCCTGCCTGTTGAATCCCATCCTTCAACCATCCGATTGATGTCATCATGGGTGTTGGCCAGCCTGTGATGGGTTCTACAAGTGGCCGCAGCCAGATACAATATATCCCTCGGGCGGCCGGATGGCCGAGTGGTAACGCGTTGGCGTGCCACGCTGGAGGACCCGGGTTCGCATCCCGGGTCTGGTCCCGGATTTTTTTCAGGGTGCTGGGCCCGGTCTGATGATCCCCGTCCTTCACCATTCACACCCTCCACGGGTGTGGGTGCAGCCCGTGGTCACCCACACCCGCGGTTGGAACTGGCCCCGCCCCCTTAGTAATCTCCCTGATTGGAAAGGGGGCGTAAAATATGCAAAAAAAAAATATATATATATATATATCCCTTGTGCGATATGGCGGCTTAACCTACCTAACTAACTAACATTAGACATCGTTCACACCGATACCAACTTGTGTCAGATCCTGCCGATAAACACGCAATATTGCGTCCCACAAACTTATGAATTAATATAAATATTAATTTTGTATTTTTTAATATTTTATTTATATCCCGGTAAGCAGACGATGCACCGCATCGGGGCGCCTTCAGAAAGATGGAGCCAAAATTATCATTTTCTCAATATTGTAAGGGGCTGAATAAATGTTACAAGAAAGCTGCATCGGGACGCCGGGACCCCTAGTGCTCATGTAAATTTTCTCCCGGGCCCCGCGACTTTTCTCAACGCTCCTGTATAGGTTTATCTAATAAAATCTATAGCTGAATAAATAAATGACAAAAAATACCAGTAGAACTTCCATTATTATTAGAAAGTAAAAGTGATTTGAATCCTATTGATACAAAATTTTGATTTGCTCTAATTTCACTATCGATTCTTAATTATTGCAATCGAAATATTTCATTTATTTTCGTAAGCTTTCGGGTACTGCTTGGGGCTCATGTAAATTTTCTCCCGGGCCCCGCGACTTTTCTCAACGCTCCTGTATAGGTTTATCTAATAAAATCTATAGCTGAATAAATAAATGACAAAAAATACCAGTAGAACTTCCATTATTATTATGAAAGTAAAAGTGATTTGAATCCTATTGATACAAAATTTTGATTTGCTCTAATTTCACTATCGATTCTTAATTATTGCAATCGAAATATTTCATTTAATTTCGTAAGCTTTATTTCCTTTACATTGATGCTGTAAACAAATAAATGAAACTTAACTTGTAAGTATATTTTTACGCTATTAATAACACCAGCATCTAAGCAAGGTGACCTACATTATAGATATTCCTGATTTGTGTTAATGTACTAGTTCATCCAACCGTAAATTAATATCGAGTATGTCTCAATCCGTTCAATACACTACAAATAAATATGATATCTAGAAAACAATGACATATTTTGACGAGAACAGCTGTTGATAAAAATTTGATTCTTTTGTATCAACACATATTTATAAACGATGACAATACATTACAATAGCTAGCTACACTAGAGAATACATTACGAACAATACTAATAGGTGTCAACTTATCACACTGAATTATTGTTGTGTGTTGAATTTTCAACAGATTTGACAATTCTGACAACATTAATTTAAATTATATTCTATTATTATTAAAATAACCAAACGTGCAATACTTAAAATAAATATACACATAATCCAATCAATCGATTATCAATAATACTACCATGTTGTGTGAAGTTAGCGCGGCTGCGATTGGTCGCTAAAAGACAAAAAAGATAAATAAATTATTAATCGTCGTAATTAGCGACGACGCGATTGGTTATAGTGACGTGACGTAATATCCACCTGACTGAGTAGTGTATGGTTTATCGAAAATAAATCATGTCGTTGTTAGTTTAACTCTATGAACGAAATGGAAAGTTATGAAACTGAAAAATGTCTAAGCATACAGGAAGTTTTCGACGGTGTAGTCGAAATCGCTGAAGGATTCGAGAAGATTATCGATTCTCAAGGAGACGTAGATATCGTTAAAAGTGTTCTGAAAAAAGTTATCTGGTCTTTGGAACATCTACGGAATTGTGTTTTGTTAAACGAAAGGATTGAATGCGAATTATCCGATTTAAAAGCAAAAATAACTCAATTAGAATATGACAAAGAAGAAAAAGCTAAACTAAGAAAGAAATTTGACGAGGTAAGTTAACTGAGATAACTGTAAAAATGGCTTAACGAGTTAATTAAATAAGGAAATAAAGTTGACAAGTTTCATAAATCATCAATATATTAGTCATCATCAATACATTATTGTAATTTTTTTTTTCAGTTAAATTAGAAAACATGAAAAATAAATCATTAAAAATTTTTAAATGCAAACAATATTTGATAGAATGGAATTTATTGATTAACACTATTCAGATTTTTTTATAATAAAATATTACTGCAATTTAAAACCCCAAAATATCTGTTAAAAGTCAGTAGAGTTGAAAAATAATTTATAGAAATTTTAAAAAACATTTCCTTGATGATAGGATAATTATTAAACATATTGATCAAAGTCCTTGTCAGATTAAATTATATCATCCAGTGATGTAATTCAATTGTCTAGATAATCTCAAATTATTTTGATGTTGTAGTAGTAATAATAATAATAATAATAATAATGAGGATGAGGATTAAAAGTTTTCACAACAATATTGATCCGCTAAAAATAGAATGCTTAAATATGTAAAGAAAATCTGATCGAATTTACTTTTAAGTATTGTAGATCTGATAGCTGTTCGGACAAGCTTATTAACTGTTTGCTTGCTTATCTGATTTTCTATGAAGTAGCAGATATTTTTTTTTTGCTGATTAGAGATATTTAACTGATAAATAATGGTTCTTAATCATATATTAATATAAAACGTGATAAATGACTTATTAAAAATAAATTTTAATAATAATTTTTATAGGAATTAGAGCAGATTGAAGAATATTGGAAAAAAGAAAGTAAATTATTAAATGCACAAGTTATTAAATTGCAGCAGGAAAATCAGCGATTACAAAAGTGTCATGTGGAATGCCCTGAAGAATCGGACAAGGAAGAAGGTAGTTGGTTGTAAATTTTAAAAAATAGTTCTCTTAGTAAATAATTTAATTTTCCTGTTGTTTATAATTCACACAACAAAAAGCTGCTTTTCTAAGGAATCAAAAATAAATAAATTATAATTTAATATTTTTTTCATTTAGGTCATATAAATATCCTCCCTGTTGTAGAAAATAGACAACAGCAGATGTATAGATAGGCAGTGATTATTTCTTGATTTTTTTGAGATTTTGTATTATCAGTCAAGGTTATTGTAAGTTATCATTAATAAACAGCCAAGGTTGTTGTAGGTTATATAACCATTTGAGACTTTTTGGTTGGATTTCTTTAGCTATTATTTTTGATCACCCAATGTTTATACATAACATAAAATCATCATGTAATAGACAGAATACATGGCCAATTGAATCCCATCCTTCAATCTTCTGATTAATGTTGGCCAGTTGTGATGAGCTCTAAAAGTTTCTGCTGCCAGATACAATATATCCCATATGCAATATAGTGGTTTAACTAAAACTAAAAAACAAAATACATGACTTTTTCTTATTCACAACACACATTCTATTCTATTTATAGATTTGAGGTGTTTCTGCTATATAGCTGTGTTGCTACTCACATTCCATATAATAATAACTACCACTTTTATCTCTTCTCGCTTCATAACGAGAATGTACGAGTTCTTCCGTTTTACCTGTAATGTTCGCCATCTTTTTTTACTCACTTATCTGAAATAAACGTTTTCTCGATTTCTTTTACCACTGTGACTTATTTTATTATACAACCTGTAACAAATATAAGAGTTTACAATATATTTACCAACATATTTAAATTAATATACTCTATTCTACTAGATAATTATAAGGCTTTACGCCTAGGTTCTCGCCTGCCATGTTGCATTTTTATCAATTTTTAATACACTGAACTACAAATTAGAAAACGATGTAATGAATACAACGTCTAAGCTATAAACCAGGGGTGGCCAAACTGCGGCTGGCCAGCCACACGAGGCTCTTTGATACCTTCGATGTGGCTTCATACCACCAAAGTCGATAATAAATATGAAGAAAATACTTTTTTAAGTTAAAAACAAATTACAGATATATTATTTATTTTTATCTATTATAAAAATAGTACGCGTCTATACGAAATAAATGCATCCGAAATAAACAATTTCTGAAATCATTATTAAGATTACCCGAAAAACTGATGCTATTCTCATCGATCCAGAAAGAAATTCGGCTCTCGAGTATTTGAGATTCTTCTATGTGGCTCGTAATGACACGAAGTTTGGCCACCCCCGCTATATACTCTGATATGTTGTAATCAAAAATAAACTATAACAACGTACAGTTACAGTAAATCATTATAGTTTAGTTTTGGTTACAACATATAAGAATATATATACCGAATACATATGTATTGTAACTGTACTATTACCGTACATATGTAAATATATACTGTTACGTATGTACCGTAACAGTATATCGTTATAGTTTATTTTTAATTCATTCTGAAGCAAATAGACTTCGGCAGTGATTTATTAAGATTTGTTCGGTTCTGCAAGAGTTTATGGAACACATTGCGCCAACACGTTATTAGATGCGTCAGTACCGTGGCGACACTATAAATCGATATCGAATAGACTCCCGATTCTGCATCATAATTTATAAGGTACAGTACATATAATACTTAAGGATAAACAAATCGCGCCTGTTCTCTTTACGTCCTGGGGGCAAATACCGTAATTTCATTCAAATATATATGTAAAAAAGCTTTATTTAGCATCACTACGCTGATTTTTTACGTAGAAGAGAAGCATTTATATCGATACAACTATTGTATGACTGTAACTTCCACTATTTAATGTTTTCTTTATTCAAAATGAGACGGATTCTACCATCGTCCTTAGAAATCTTAAAGTAAAGAATCGTCCTTTTTGATTGGTTATAAGTCGATTATCGTGCATAATTTACTTATTGTTACTTACTTACAGCGCCGATATTCAGCCGGTACGCACCAATACGGCCGTATCAGTTTAAAAAATTTAAATAATTCCATATCTCTTGTTAAATAGTACAAAAACTACATAAGCGATACAATTTAATTAAGACATATTCTGTTATAAATTCGTAATAGTGCGCTGTCGTCTGTGTTTGTGTACGATTGTTGGCAGCCTGGCTGCCTCGCTTATCATTTCTAGATGAATAATTAATCTGGAATTACGTAATCGCTACCGCTGTAAACAGTTTAGTTTCCGCTTTAATTTTATTGTTAATGGTTTTAATTCTGGCGTAAAATAATAAACGTACCGATTGTTAAATATTTTGACTATCGCTCTTACCGATTATATGTTTGATATTGGTATTTCCATTAATAACAAAAATAAAAATTTACATGATTTGTTTAAATCACGTTATAGGTCTTTAAATAAATTAAAGTCGACCAGAATTAAACTGTATTAATTTTTTGTTAAAATTTTATAAAAGTCCTTTATTACTCATCCGATAATAAAATAAAAATAAATATATTAATGTAGTGAAGTATAAATAATTTTGCCGTAGTATTTTTCTTTTCACTTTTTTTCATTATCGTACTTGGAAGAATCTCACCAACTACAAGACGGTCGAATTGAAACGAGAGAATTTTTACCCAGATGTTGTTAAATATTTTGACTATCGCTCTTACCGATTATATGTTTGATATTGGTATTTCCATTAATAACAAAAATAAAAATTTACATAATTTGTTTAAATCACGTTATAGGTCTTTAAATAAATTAAAGTCGACCAGAATTAAACTGTATTAATTTTTTGTTAAAATTTTATAAAAGTCCTTTATTACTCATCCGATAATAAAATAAAAATAAATATATTAATGTAGTGAAGTATAAATAATTTTGCCGTAGTATTTTTCTTTTCACTTTTTATTATTTTTTTTCATTATCGTACTTTGAAGAATCTCACCAACTACAAGACGGTCGAATTGAAACGAGAGAATTTTTACCCAGATGGACTTCTGCCGCCATCTATTGAATTAAACTAAGAAATATTTTGCCAATAATGCAGCCGAATTTATTTAGAATTACTATCGGTGTCTTCAGTTATTAACATATTTCCGAACCATTTCAAATAATGGATTAATGTTTTAAAATGATTAATAAGATTCAATATTTAGAATTTTTTATTTTTATCAGTCATCAAAATTATCATTTCATTTTTAAAGACTAGATGATATTTGATTTTTATAGAAAAAGTTTTTAAATTTTTTAATCGATACGATAATTAAAAACGAAAATTATGATTTGTGTTTATTAAGCCAAAATAATTCCTTTTTTTTAAAGGAAAAAAGCATTATCAAAAGTTACTTTATGTTTCGTGGTAATCGTAAGAATTTATTAATTATAAAATTTTTAAATTTAATCGAGAGCTCATCATCCTAGTCACCCCTATTTCGATTTTTTCTGGTGGTTACGCGATATATTTTAGTGCCACTAACATCTGACTAAAATATATTCCACTATTTTTTGCACTAGTATCCCACAGATGAATTTTTTCCAGTAACGTGAATTTTTAAATAATAATGTTAAAAATATTTACGATTTATTATATTTTGTCTTGGATTTTCCAGATATTATTATTGTTTGCCATTTGGAGACGATAAACCCTGTTTCTGGGTTCGGAGTGTTTGGCACGATCACAGGAGGAGGATGTATAATTCGAATCTAATTGGTAAAATTGCCGAAAAATTAGTGAGTAAAGTTGGCAAAAGTTTTAATTTAATATAACAAAGAAAATAAATTCTTTTTTTTTATTTACTTATTTAAAGGAGGAAGGACTTTCGGATGTTCAAGAAATGATGAGATTAGAGAAATCTCACGCCGATAGGAGATTAAGAGGTGTTGTAGAAGAGTTATCGTCCGGATGCAGGTGATAGATCGATTTTTAACTACAATTTCCTCGGATAATTTACTTTTTATTCACTCGGCAAATCGAGTTTACGGAGCCACCGAGTAATTTATTTTGAAAAAATATCGAAATTATTGTTAAAAGCGATGCATTATACAATTTTATTTCGAAAAAAATTTAAATGTGCCAGAAACTCGAAAGAGAAAAAATGTTCTCCTTCCTCTCAACTTATGGAAATGTGATATTCTGTCGTATAGCCTAGTTTTTACATAAAAACAACTGCAGTACGTGTAATATTACTTCACTTTGGCGAAAAATTTCTTACTCCCTAGAGATATTTATTAAATTTTAATCGAAAAATCTTAAAAAATTTACCTTTCCGTTTTTTATATGGTTATAATCTAATGGATTCTTTTGATTGGATACCATTCAAAATATTATATCTGTAAAAATTTTCAGCTAATTCCTTCGATATTTAGAATATTTTAAATTTCTATTTTTGAACAGAGTAAATTGGATTAATTATTGGAATTTTCTTAGAATTACTCTTTGATATTTTGAGTACGGACTATTTATAATAGGAAAAATTCTTCGAATACTCCTATTCGGTATAGTATAATATTTTGTGACACGATACGTATAACAAAAAATAATTTCTATTGGAAATTCTTCAGAATTTTATACGAAACCTACCGTATTTTTCTGAACGATTAAAAATTCTGATAATAAATGGTATTTTCCTCCCACTAATATATTATACTTTTTCGTTTAAAGGGCATTTTCGGGACCGTAGTTTTTTATGCTAATTTGACATGTTTTTTCCTAGTCGTTATTTAACGGTGGCCAAAGGTGCGGGAGGAAGCGCTGCTGGAAAAACCAAATTGGATAAAGAACGAATGAAACTCTGCCAAAGAGAATTGGTAAATATCTGGAAAACAAAACAAAAATTTAGTAAACAATAATTTAATTAGATTATTTTGTCATTTTACAGGATCACATAGGAACTATGAGCAGAACCATGAAACCTTTAGTTAATAAAAATACCTTAAAAGAAAAGCTCAGAAGTACCCAAAATTTATTACAAAAGTTAAAAGATTTAGTGGAAGACGTAAATATTCATTAGAATAAATATTAGTCTATATTTTATCACTAAGCATTAATTTTTCGTATTAAAAATCTTTCGTTCATTTCGATCATTTGTAACGTATGATACAAATAACTTTTAAGCTTTATTCCGATAATTATTTATATAAATAATATAAAATAAAGTAATTAAATTTTCAGCCTCAACACGCTCTTCCAGACATTTTTGTTTGGATGATTAGCGGAGGAAAAAGGGTGGCTTATCAGAGAATACCTGCCAGAGAACTGATGTTTTCGATAGTAGAAGAAGAAAGCGGTAAATTTTGTGGTAAAATGCAAACACTGTTTCTTAAGGTAAGTAAACGATTTTAATTTACTCGGTCGATATTTGCAGAATAATTCGTTTCTGATATAATTTTTATGGTAGTTGCCAGGAAAGAAGGGTACGGGGCCGGGAGGGTGGGCGGTCCAGGCCAAATTGCAACTTTATATGTGGCTGAGTTTGACCAAGCACAAGAAACATTATTTGAAAGGACTCCCCAAAGGATACGAAATAACCAGCGAAATCAAAAGTGCCGATAAACAGCAAGCCATACTTCCGACTATACTCCATTACGCTGGTATGTTACATATCTATTAGTTTGATATGTGGACTAAGTATTTATATTTTAAATATGTGGCGCCTATTTATTAAATAGTCATTTTTACTAAATGTTGACAGAGAAAAATACTATTAGATTTATGGACAATTATTGGTCTTCGTTTATAATACATACACAGAGCCGTTCTGGTGGTACCTCGGGGGCGGAGCGTACAATAAATTTTTATGTATCGGGAGATTCGAAACATTTTCAATAGTCTTCCGTTAGCGAATGTGTAACTAATTCGATCATCAGTCATTTTTCGTCTTATGTCGGCTTTCTACTCGATAGACATTGACAATTAGATCCGAAATCTTCTCTAGGTAAATGATATATCGCTATCATTTTATATTTTTAAATTAACTGCGCGTTACTAAGATAAAATTTAAAAAATGCTAATGTGGAGTTCGCATTTGATTTAATATTGCCCGAATTTATAAGTAATATTTATAAAATTTAGTAATGAAATATTTAAGATTTCTCTGTTTACGATGTCAAAGGAAAAAACAAAAAAGTAAAGAAATTATTTAATTCGATAGACTGTCGATATTTAACATAAAATTTACCAAACACAGTAGCAAAGATGAAAGTAAAAGATATTTGTTCAAATCCATTCAAAAATGAAAACAAATAATGTCGAAAAGTTTGGACGACGTGGCCTTTCGCTTTCACTTTCAGTCCACTCGGTTTCTCGACTAATACCAATTCCCTGACTAATACTTATTAGTGGATGGAACAAATTACGGGCCTGGTAATTATATTGGTACGTCACTTTTGCTACCGCCCTCCGAATGGCTACAGCGTACCACGAGAATGGCGATTCATGGAGAAACGCTACTTCGCTGTAACTACTCTACGGTAAACTCTCTTCGCATTAACCCACGAGAATCTGGAAAGGATAGCCATCGCACTAAACTGGTCGTGCGCACTCATTCGAATAAAGCCAACGTTTATCGTATTAAACTGGTTCGTATAAAAAAACATAGATATTTAGTGTTAATCGACAAATAGTCTCAGTCACACTTACTGAGAACTCACTACTCTACAGTAAACTCTCTTCGCATTAACCCACGAGAATGTGGAAAGGATAAGCATCGCACTAAACTGGTCGTGCGCACACATTCGAATAAAGCCAACGTTTATCGTATTAAACTGGTTAGTATAAAAAAACATAGATATTTAGTGTTAATCGACAAATAGTCTCAGTCACACTTACTGATACTGCGGGCTAGAGATGTGCGATACAAAACAAAATATCGTATCGGCGATATTCCGATACGGATTTTTCTACGATATTTAATATCGCGATATTTTGGGATGATATCGCGATATGATATTTAGGGGGAAAACGAACAATAATTTCCTTTAAAACGCATTTATTTGCTAGACGTGATTAAAAATCACCAGAAATTTGATTCTATTGTTGATTTCGGCATCAAAATGGTTGAAATTAATTCGGGTTTCAACCCGCCTCTGTTTCGCGCATACCACTGCACCTAGCTTACTAAACAAACGTTGGGCAGGCACTGATGTGGCTGATATAATCAAATATTTCGGTGCCATCTTTGATAAATTCCGATAGCAGAAATTTTTGTTTATCCAATATTTTATTGGATCTGCGTGGCCATTTAATATCGCCTGTTCCGAGTAGTGACGTAGTTCCGTATTCATCCCTGCAATTGTTTATTGTCCATTTTCAATCAATCCGCTGCCATAGTCCCAACAGCTGGGAATGTTCCCTTCGAGCAAAATTATTTGTTATATTGTTATTTTATATTATTATTCCGCTGCCATAGTCCCAATAGCTGGGAATGTTCCCTTCGAGCAAAATTATTTGTTATATTGTTATTTTATATTATTATTCCAATAGCTGGGAATGTTGTTCTCTTCGAGCAAAATTATTTGTTATATTGTTATTTTATATATATTGTTATTTTGCTGGAAATCGGCGGTTATCTTTAACTAAGTCTTAAACCGATATAATTTAATCATCGATAAATTTAACCAATGATTTAAATACATACAGAAACCGATAAATTATCGCGAGTATAATATCCTATCGTTAAATATATCGGCATCCAAAAAATATCGAGACGAGTAAATCGAAGATACACGATGTATCGTATCGTATCGTCCCAACTCTAATTTAAATAGAAAAATTTTTCCCACATGATCCATGAGATAAAATAAAATCGATTCATTCACATTCAATTTTTCCAAGAATAATTTTTCTTTTTGTGGAACAAAAATTGGATGTTAGAAGGCTGGGATGTAAAAGTCCAGCCTTAACGGTAAATCTAAGCCATTATTCTTCGTTTATTAGCCTTTTCATGATTTCATTTTGTCTCAATGCAGGGCCCCTTCAAACGCCGGGCTCGATTGAGTGCAATCGATCGAATCGGCTTAGATCAGGCACCGTTCATGGGATATTCTTTATCTGGCGGAGGCCCCTTATAGAGTCCATCGCAGGCTGGCCAACCCCCACCGTGGGGTCAACCGGATGGTTGAAGAATGGGGTTCAGCGGGCCCTGCCGGGGCAGTATTATATATAGAGTATATTGTTATTTTGTTGGAAATGGGCCGTTTTCTTTAACTAAGTCTTAAATCGATATAATTTAATCATCGATAAATTTAACCAATGATTTAAATACATACAGAAACCGATAAATTATCGCGAGTATAATATCCTATCGTTAAATATATCGGTCCAAAAAATATCGGACGAGTAAATCGAAGATACACGATGTATCGTATCGTATCGTCTCAACTCTACTACGGGCTACCTTGGTTTCCTTTTAGATACATTAAAATACAAGATACAGAAAGTCGATACCAATATCCGACTATCCAATGTTAGATCCTAAAGTCTATCTAGTGCTTGACATTGTCATCGCTACTTTTTTTACTCCTGTTCTGTCATTTTTCCCCAACTGCTCCATCCACTTTTTTGCTTTCCCTAGTATTCGGTACCCGTCAGCCGAGGACATCGCATTATTCGCGGATCTAGAATTCTAGTTGATGGATGGATGAAGTCCACAGACAGATGATTTGTCTATGACAAATGCGTATGTGTATTGAAGTCGGATGATTTGTCTATGACAAATCATCCGACTTCAATACAGAGCATCTATTCCCTCCCTGTTTTCGTCGGCCAAGTAGATGGCTGGCATCTATTTCGCTGACGAAAATAAATCGCGTAATTTTTTGCGAATGATACGAATGCGATAGCCTGTGCAGCTACTTACTAGAGTCGACTAAGACCTCTACTTTGTCTTAGATATAGATAGGATATAAATAAAATAAGATTCAGTTAGCTATTACAGGATTTGGATACACGGATTAAACATTTTTCAGGGACACTAATTATGTAACACTAGTTTTAATAAATTCTACTTTTAGTTTTAGTTGCCAATCTACTCAGTCTTGGTACTCAGATTAAACATTTTTCAGGGACACTAATTGTGTAACACTAGTTTTAATAAATTCTACTTTTAGTTTTAGTTGCCAATCTACTCAGTCTTTACGCTCGTATAGACATCTCGCTTTAGAATAATCATTTTTCTTATTATATAGGATAAATACACAAAGTTTAGCACCAGATACTCGAGCTGTCAGATAGCCAAGGTTAGATCAAAGTTAGTATTAAGAGACCAGATTACTTAAGGGAAGCTAATGATTTTTGCCGCACTCTATTTATTATAACATTTTCACTTAGTTTTTATTTATTAACACTGTGTCACTTTAGTATTTGAGTGCCACTATTGCCCGATATAAGATAGAATAAGGACGATGGAAACAGGTATTAACTTTTTGCAGAAACGGTAAGCTCAATTAAAGGCCAGTTATCGGAGGAAAAGTTTTCGGGAAAGAATCGTATCGAGTTGTCCTTTACAAGCTTCATCATTTTATTCACTTTCATCCTTTCTCTTACATGCCATCTTTGTCACTTTTTTTTCCATTTTATAAGTATTATTTATGAATCGGTCCTATAAAAATTGCATATAACCAATCTCTTTTTAAATGTTAGTTAGCGTATTCTTAAATAAATGCAATAGAATATCATCTCTGAATTTAGCTGCTCTTGTTTTGTATGTAATAAGGGTTTTTTAATAAATTATGGCTCGGTATTATCGACTCTTTATATTTTACAAATAATTTACCAAAGATAAAAAAGCATTTAATATAAATACTATAATAATAATAATAATAAACATCATTTATTCTTATTTTTTTTAATAAATAATTAATTACAATGCTATATAATCAAATATAGAAATTTTCAATGTTGATTAATAAATATTGTGAGAGTATGGATTTAACCAACAGAATGATATTAATTTAAAATTCACGAAAATTTCGAATCTCGTTTAATTTAGATTTCAATTCCAGTGTTTTTTCAAAACTGAATGAAAATTTGTACTAAATAATTCACTTTTATCGCTATAAATATAATTTAAAATATAATCCAGGTGGCGCTATGGAGAGTGAGACTGTTTCTTCTGCCTCTGAGTGTTGTTCTTTGCAATGTATTTCATGCAATACTGATGTTCCTATTGATGAAGATTATATAACCTGCTTTAAATGCAAATCCATTCAACATATATCTTGCCGAGGAATTTCGGCTGAAAATTTTCGAAAGTTATCTAAGAATGCTCGAAAAACACAGGTATGTTCTAAATGCAAAACTAACTTTTTGAAGAGAATTGGGAAAAATATAACACTGAGAAATAAAGAATCTGATATTCCGCTGGACGGATCTGTAAATTATACATGTTATGAGGACGAGGAATTACCTGATCATGATCGCAAACTATTATCATCACTTTTTGAAAGTGCTTTTGAAGTGTCGATGTCCAAATTTATGGAATTCGTTACTTCTCGTTTTGATAAAATTGATTATCAAGTTAACTTTGTAGTCACGGATTTAACTAAAAGATTTCTATTTTTAGAAAAACAACTTGAGGATATTTCTCAAATAGTGACTGTTAATTTAAATACACTACAGTATTTAAGAGAATGTAATGATACTTGGAATGAAAAAGTCATGGAGAATTTATAATAGTTTAAAATCGATATTAATAAAGCTATTGATAATATAGAGGGAAAAAACGTAAATCAAATTAAACAAAACGTTATGAATAATGATAAAAATGATTATTGTAATGCAGTCTATAAAACAAACCAACCATATCTAGAAAATACTTCTCAACCGTTTGTAGAAAATATTGAATCAAATGACATCATTAATAATTACAATAAAGAGCTACTGATAACTAATAAACATACTAATACAAGCGACCACAACCTAACCCACCTTAATGAGAAGTCTCTCCCTCAGGGACATGGCTATGGTCCCTCAGAGGATGAGCTAGTTGGTTTTAGGGATAATTGCTATAATAAATCTGATAGACATACTAAGATTCATCAACCTAAGGCTCTATTAGCTGAGAGTCTCATTGTTGATGAAATTAATGTAAACTCTAATAAATCTAAACATGCTTCTGAAATGACTTCTCAAAATGTAAAGCTAGATTGTAATACAAGTTCAAATGCTCGCACAAATATACCGACTTTACGTTCCGCCTTAAAATATTCTGGCTTAAAAAAGATTTTCATTAGCAGACTTCATCCGGATACGTCAATTGAAGACTTAACACATTTTCTCGACTTTCATTTTCATGTGAGACCAATTATATCAAAAATAGAAACGAGATTTAACACCTATGCATCATTTATTGCTACGACACCTCAAGACGATATTAACTTGTTAATTAACAGTGAAAAATGGCCATCAGACATTCTAGTAAAGGAAATAAAATTAAATAAAATAATAAAATTTTTAATAAAGATTCAAGAATATTCTATAACTGGAGTAATTATAAAAACAGATAGCAATCAAGATATATAAACCAAGATAAAAAATTGACTTATATTTGTTTTTTTCAAAATGTACGTTCGCTAAATAATAAGCTATTTGAGCTGGAATCTCTACTCTATCAAGGTTTTCATCTTATTTTTTTTAGTTGAAACGTGGATTAAACCTGATTCGTTTGTCGATATAATGTATATGTGCTAAATTTGGATACTCAATGCGAAGTATTGAAAGACTAGATCGAAGAGGCGGAGGTCTATTAATCATCTCTAATATACACTCGTTTGTTAAAAGTCATAGCTACGAAGATCACTATTTATTCTATTCCTCCAAAAAAGACAGCATCTACTGTTGTTTGATTTATTTCTCCCCAGCTATTGTCGTCTCTAATAGGATTGATATTGTAATCAAGTTAAAAACTGATCTATTAAAATATACTAAGTCTTTTCCCAATCATAAAATTATTTTAATTGGTGATTTTAATTTACGTAACGTAAAATGGACTGAAAATACCTTTAATTATACAACTATTAATAGCTTTGAAAATGCATTTATTGATCAATTTGTTAATTTTTTAACTTTAAACAACTTGTTAATAAACCTACTAGAATAGAAAAATTTTTGGATCTTTGCTTTTATAAAAATATTCTCACCTCTGATATTTTGCTATTTGATGATAATGGAGATATGCTATCCTCGAACGAATGGGCGGATAACGCAATATCTGCTTTATATTCTGATTTTAAATTTCAATCAGATCATATTCCAATAAAATTTATTATAAATATGAAAACTGAGAATAACTTACTGATAATGAAAATTTTTTTGAACTAAGACAATTAAACTGGAGAAGGGCTGATTGGATATCAATTTCCTCTTTTCTTCTATCACAAGATTGGTCATATATTTTTTCAAGTGTTGTAGATATACAACTCAAGTTTAATGCTGTATATGATATTTTTAATTGTGCAATCCAGTTATTTGTCCCTGTCACTAAACGAACTTATAATCGTAATTTGCCATGGGTTACAGCTGAGATAAAGAAGATAAAGAATCTACGTAACGCCTTTTTTAGACGGTGGAAGAGACATGGAAATATCATGTTATTTCATCAATTCAAATACTGTATTACGATAAAAAATATCTAGATCTCGCTAAAAGGGCTAGAGTACATTATATTGAAAAAATGTCAAAAAGACGGTTTACATCTGACCGTTTCTTCTGGAATATATTACCAACTTTTACTCAACGTAAATTAAAACATAAAAGTAAAACTTTCTCAAAAGAATTGAAAAATAATTTATGTGAATTTTTCTTAAAGAAATTTTCTGTGCAAAATAAAAATGAGTGACAATTTATTTGAGAACAGTGGCTCATCATTCCGGTCTTTATTCACCAAAAATGATTTTAAACAAGCCTTAAATAAACTAAGATGTACTACTACAGGTCCTGATCAAATACCTATTTTATTCTTTAAAAAGTTACCCATAGAGATTATTGATTTTCTAACATTTTTATGTAATTATGCTCTTTCATTTGGCTTTAGCCCAACTCAATGGACATATTCTTTCTTGATACCAATTTGCAAACCTAGAATGGATCCATCCAATCAAACATCCTACAGACCAATTGCAATAACATCTTCATTTCTAAAAATTATGGAAAAAATGATTCTGAAATACTTATCATTTGATGTTAAAAATAAATTGTCTGATAATCAGCACTACGCTATGAAGAATAAATTCTATATTACCAATCTTCTTCAAACAAAGAAACTGATTTTAAATAATTTTGAAAATTTACGTAGCACTTATGTTGTTTATTTGGATTTATCTTCAGCTTTTGATACTGTTTCACACACTATTTTGTTTCAACGATTAATTAAATATTCTTCTCTTGAACCTTTTATCATAATCTGGATCTACAACTACTTAATAAATAGAAAAGCTATACTGAAATTCAATGATGATGTTTCTGAACCTATTCCTTTATTGCAAGCTGTTCTGCAAGGCTCACCTCTCAGCGCATTATTATTTATTATATATATAAACCCTAAATTTACTCTTACCGACTCTACAATTATTGTTTATGCAGACGATATTAAATTGATAAACTACAAACATTCCTTACTCCAAAGAGACTTAAATATGATTGTTAACTTGTTATCCGAAAATAGTTTATTTCTTAATCCGCAAAAGTCACAATATATTTTCTTTACTAGGAGATTTGATACACCGAAAGATATCTTCATTGAAAATCATAGGATATTTAGAGTTTTTAACATAGATCTAGGGGGTGGTATTCGATTCATCCCTTACTTTTGATTGTCATCATGATTATCTAGTGAAGAAATTAAGAATCAGACAAGGCATTAGATCTAGGGGTGGTATTCGATTCAACCCTTACTTTTGATTGTCATCATGATTATCTAGTGAAGAAATTAAGAATCAGACAAGGCATACTTTATATGAATATTAACTTCATTAAATCATTACATAAAAGAATTTTATTATTCTATGCTTTTTTATATCAATATTCGATTATGGCATCATTATTTGGTCTTCGATCGCTAAATCTAAACTAATCAGACTTAATGCAATCTTTCAAAAAATTAAATCTACCTTCTTTAACTGTTTTAAATTTTCAAACGATACTGTACCTATTGAAATTCAAACAATGAATATTGACAATCGAATCTTTTACTATGATCTAAAATATCTACATTATTTTATTAATTTAAATATGTGTGATTCTGATGTTTTGATAAAAATTCCGGATCGCAGATTAAGAACTAACTACTCATTAATTATATCAATATTCGATTATGGCATCATTATTTGGTCTTCGATCGCTAAATCTAAACTAATCAGACTTAATGCAATCTTTCAAAAAATTAAATCTACCTTCTTTAACTGTTTTAAATTTTCAAACGATACTGTACATATTGAAATTCAAACAATGAATATTGACAATCGAATCTTTTACTATGATCTAAAATATCTACATTATTTTATTAATTTAAATATGTGTGATTCTGATGTTTTGATAAAAATTCCGGATCGCAGATTAAGAACTAACTACTCATTAACACATAAGTATATAAGATTAAACCTGACTAAAAGATCTTTTCCATTTCCAATTCTAATTGAAAAACAAGACCTAATTCAATGTGATCTTTTTAATATTACCTATCTGCATTTAGTTAAACTTTTAAAACAAAATGAGTTAAAAATAAAATATATGCTATGATTTGGATGTTAATATTGATTTAGATCTCTATTGTATATGATATTTGTATGCTTGTATTGTTTATATGTGGTCAGTGTTTGTTATTTAACATAATTTGACCTGTAGTTGATTAAATAAAAAAATAAAAATAGTCCTTTAATTAATACTGATTGAAATTTAAACATAATATTTAGTTATGTCAAAAATTTCGTCGATTAAAATTTCTCGTGTACGTATATTTAAGGAAATTGCGTATTATTCTGCATATTATATTTATATTTTTATATTAAAATAGAAAAGCAGCAATTCCAACTAAGAGCCCACATGTACCAAGCCAGATCTCTTATAGGTTCAGATTCATCGGGTCTATCGGATCCATTTGCCAGAGTAATCTTTTCTGACCAAAGTCAAACAACACAGGTAACTTCGAAGAAACACTAACGACTTTCATTTTTTGAAACTATTATATAAAAATTAATAAATTGTTTTACTATTGTATCGGATGGCAATTTATAAACTGTTCATTTATTTTAGGTTATAGACGAAACTCTCAGTCCCACTTGGGATGAAATGTTATTATTCCCCGAAGTTATAGTTAACGGAGGTAAAGAAGACATCAAAGACGATCCTCCAGTAATTGTAGTGGAAATCTTTGATCAAGATAAAGTGGTAAATAATCTTAGTGTTTTAATCGGAGAAATCACGCTATGCAATTACGGTATTTACACTTTTTATCCACACATCTATGCACACTTACGTAAACGGCTAAAAGTTTTCCAAATAAAATAAATTTAGTTTTAAAATTATTAGAAACAAACCGAGAACACTTTTTCAGAAGAGAAGACATATAGACAGGTTTCATTTTAATCAATTAAAAACATAGAAATTTGAAATTTATCAGTTAACTGAATTTTTAACTTACTTTTCAGGGTAAATCTGAGTTTATTGGTAGAACTGTAGCCAGACCTCACGTGAAATTCGCGGATGAACCGTATGCTAAGCCAGATTTTCCTCCTATTTTGGAGTGGTACGATATTTTTCGAGGATCGGAACAGGCGGGAGAACTACTGGCTACTTTTGAACTGTTACAGGTAATATCATTAATATTAATTTCCAGGTAATCATTTAAACTATTAATTAAGATTTTAAATTATCAGTGCCAACATATTCCTCCATCGAAACCATGACGAAATATTTGCTATATTTATGTAGAATAGAATATGTTTATGTAGAATTACCAATTTTTTTTTCAGGTTTCAGAATGTGAAGAGAAGGGAGAAATTCCAGAATTACCTCATCCCAAAGAAAATTTATGGAGGTCAGATAGAGGTCCTGTCTTGCCTGTACCTAAAGGAATTAGGCCCACTTTATCAAAATATAGGATTGAGGTAAATATATATTCATATAATATATACTGAATGAAATCCCTTCTAGACAAATGTAGGAATACAAGAGTTCTTATAGTTGTAGAGATTGGCCTTTGAAAGCCGAATCGAATACAAAAGCGCAAATAAGCTTACTACAGATTAAAAATATTATTATATTCACCTCCCAATCGAAAAATTTGAAAAGACAATTAAAACAATTGGATTAAATAACATATTTTGCTTACAGCTTATATAAGATTCGTATTATAAACAAATTGTTCATTAAATTTTCTAATTTAAGATATAAACTTGTACAATCGATATTATGTGGGTAATTATTTGGTAATCAGTAAAAGCTCTCTTACACCAAGCGCGAGCATTAACGTTTGCGCGCGCTTCGTCATAGGCTGTGGTTCGATATTCCACGTACTATAGCCTACTAACTAAATCATCTCGGTTTTCTTGGTTGACGTCACAGTTTCGTTTGAATAAAGAACCAGTTCAGTGAGCCAGGTCACATGATTTAAAATGGAGGCATTCATAGATATTTTTAGTAAAATAATTTACAAGTTTAATTGTTAGTGACATAAATGATACAAGAAACGATGATTGCATTGATGTATTGAAGCGCGCTACATATTTGTATAAATTGGGCGGCATAGAAGAAGATCGATCTTCGCCCCACTGCGCATGCGGTTAGAAGTCAACCGTACTCGTGAGATAGTTTAGATCGTGCGAACTCAGTGCGACCCAATCTTGTAATAAAGAACCACAAAAGTGAGGAAACCGAGTAATATCGAACCGAGATGTGCGAACTGTGAGAGAACCGACGAATATCGAACCACAGCCATAGTTCCACTCTTTCGGCATCATGTGTCTGTCCATCCACGATTATCCACTTAGCGCGAAAGGGGCGGACTATGACCAAAGCGCGCGCAAACGTTAACGCTGGTTCTTGGTTTAAAAGAGCCTTTTTTCGGCATCCAATATTACGCAGAAGCTAGTTTATAAGCAACTGAAATACAGTTTCACCTGAAGATAGATATGTATTCAGTTTTATTAAACGAGCATCTTAAAATATTAATTTTGAGATTGTGTTGAAAAGCGCACACTTAAAAACATAATAAATATATCTTTTTATTATAAATATTTTTGACAACTATCCGTAGTTAATTTGTTCGGGTGTGTTGATATAAAATACCTATTATTGGAGTTTATACGCATCTAGTTCTAATTTGATTAATTTTGAGATGACTAAACTATAATTTTTGGTTGATTATGAAGTGACGTATTATTTTAAAAATATTTTTCATATTTATTTTTCAAAAATATTACTGATTTTTGTCCAATATAAATCCAAACTGACGATAAATCAAGCAACAAAAGCACTATAATGCAGTAGAGGAATATTTAAAAACACTTTTATTTTTTGAACTAAGGTTTTCGGCTTTCTAAGGCCATCATCAGGTTCTTATACTCGAATAAAAAGTTTCGAATTTTCTGAACGGTTTCAAATAACATTCACAGTTCCCAAACTGACGATTCTTTGAACGGTTTCAAATAACATTCACAGTTCCCAAACTGACGATTCTTCGAAGGTTCAATTTTTTCCAAATGATGATGTCAGTTGACACATCATTTTAAAATATTCTAATACTGATTCCAAGAAATGATTTTATGTTAAATTTGTTTATATATAAAGGGAAAATGTTTGGGAAACTCGCTGATATATATATTTGGTTGCTGGATACTTGTGCGTATCGAATAATATCCTAAACCAGCCATGCACAACCTCTCCACCTGTTATTTTAACGAGTCACACCATCAACCAAATATTATTTGTAGGTTTGAACCATGAATTTTTAAATAATATTTTCTCGTGTGAAATTATTTTTACCGTAGTTCCATAAATACGTTTTTAAACAATAAGGAAAAATAATCATCATATTTGTAATAACAAACATTTTTTTATTTTTACTGTATTTGTGTGTGTGAAAAGGTAATTTAAAAAAATTGTATACGCACATAAAGTTGCACCGCCACTTGAATAATGAAAATTTACAATCAATTTTGCGTTTGGCTACTAACCGTGTCGAACCTAACATTAAAAAAAATTGTTAAATCTATGCAATATCGCGCATCCGATTAAAAATTTCTTGTTTACTTTTGATTACGCTTCTTTTTAACACGTACTTAATAAACACGGTACGATATATAACTTTCGGAGTTTTTTTGGTGGTTCTCCTATAAGTCGCAGCGAATTTACGCGGCTCTGAGTCTTAATCAGTCTATGTCCCTGTCCTAAACGGTTAAAGCTATACTGTCAAACTTATCATTATTCTCCGCCATGTTCCAACTTAAATAACTGACCTATTCAGAAATTTTTAGAATAATTATTGTTTAGCGAACAATCCAAAAAATCCGCAGATAGAGTTTAACTATTAATCAATGGCGCTATGTGTAATCTATGTTTTTTGACTAAATTTAATCGTGTTAGGCCGCCATGACGTCATTATCGCCGCGCGACGTCATGCTGAAAGAAAATGGAAAGAATAATATCAATATTATCGATAAAGTGATTAGCCAAATTTGATGGGCAAGTAGATAGTGACGTCACATTACTGGTGGTAATGGCGTTTATATGTCGGCAGATATGAACTTTCAGACGATATGCAACAGTTGGGTTGTGTGAGGGTCACGTGATCGGACGAAGGAATCGTGAGGATCACGTGA
>AYEL01043400.1:0-19987 GCA_000484575.1 Olivierus martensii
AGTCGCAATATAAACTGATCTTTTTATTAATATAATTTTTTAATATATATATATCAATTTTAAGAGATTATCGACTTTCTTTCATGTCAAATTAGATCAAAATTGATGCAAAATAATATTGCGAAGCCTATTATTATTATTATTATAGAAGAAAATTTGGCCCACTAGTTTTGATATGAAAATATATAGCGGTTACGATTATTATACAAATAGAAAAATTGTGTATTTTTATGAAAAATATTCAGGCAAAATCTAATGAATTTTAAAATTTTAGTTAAATTATTTTAATTTTATCGATATTTTTGTATCGATACTACAAACTGTTTACTGATAGTAAAAAATTATATTATTAAAAAAAAAAACTAAAAGATTAACTAAAATAAGTTAAAATTAAATTTAAATATCGTTGATATAACTCCATTTTTTCACAGTATTTAAATTGGAAAAACATTCGTATTTTACATAATAATTAAATGCATTTGTTTTTGGTAACTTGATCCAATGTAAAAATTATTTCTCTTAAGTGTAACTTAGTAAATTTTAATTCATATAATAGAGGAATAAATAAAATTTCTTCGAAATTAAAAGACAAAACAGTTCTTGTAACAAGTACAAAATTATATATCTTACATTTCAACTAATTGTTTCTATAATAAATTTTTGAATGGTTGTTTGTAGGCTAAAATGGGTATCAATCACATAAATTGACAAGTCAATAACTACGGTATGATAATAAGTACTAAAAACAAAGAATCTTAAGAGCATAAAATTGTAAATAGCCCAAAAACTATGTGAATAAGGTTGGATATAAAAATAAATGATTTAGTGTTTCTTGTTTCACTTTAAATAAACCGGCGAAATTATGATAGAATTAGGTCGAAGTAACGAAATATCGCATAATTTTAAGTATAATTTTGAATAATTTTTTAAATAAGATGTGAAGAACCTTCGAAAGTTTAAAATTTATTAATTTTCTCTCTTCTAATACAAAAGATTTTTATCTTTACTCCACAGAAATGCTTTTGTTCTAGTGAATATTTTATCGAAAATATACAAAAATTCTTGATAACATTCGTTAAAAAATTATTTAATAAAGAAATCCTTGGAAGTTTTAATAAAATATAAAAATTTAAAAATAAAGTTTTACGAACAAAGACAATTTTCATTTTTTAAAGTAACAAAAGGGTAATACGTCATTTTATGATTTAATAGAAAAACATTAATGCTTTTCATTAGAGACAAAATCCAGATGAATATTCTTCCGCATTTCTTTATGCAGACCATGACATCTTATTGTTGAAGGATCAAAAAGGGCAGATGATCAGACAACAATAGTTTTTAAATGATGGCAGGTGATGAACAGAAGACTGGGTCATTTCTAACCTGTTTGAATATTCTGGTTTATTTTCTTATTTTTCTTAGAAGATTAACGTAATTACGATATAGCAATAAATAACGAACTCGTAACAATTATTTATAAATTTTTTTGCTCTCTTTTCTAGTTAAGAAGGGTTTAATTTGCTGGAATGAGCTCGAATAATTAAAAAAGATCTTTTCGGTTGATCATCAGATTAGTTTTAGTTACAGAAAACTAGAAAACGTAAACATGTTTAAGTATTACTAGTTCATCTCATTAAAATTCAGTTAATAACAGTTGAATCATGTCGTACTCATCCGAGAAAGTTCACTTTGTCCTTGATTTTATGATAGATACATCAGCTTTTATTTATTCTTACATTTTTTTTACCATTATAAAAGTTTTATATTCAATCTGTGCAATAGGAAATTTTCAAGGTTCCATTTATTTTATGATTCTAAATCATTTTATTTTTATAAAATTATGAAGATCCTGATTGTAAATTCCGGAGAAATTTCAATAAATAAATCATAAATCATTTATGATAATGAATTCGCTTAGTTTTATAGATAAAACTAAGAGATGATTTTTAATGACTGAGACACACTGACATTATGTTTAAGTAACGGGCCAAATATTTTTATTTCTTTTTTATGAATTCGTTTACAGTTGAAAGATTCACTTCAAAAATGCGAATGACAATTGAGGAGGTTATAAAAGTCCCTCCAAATCGGATGATGCATAAGTGAAAACTAGGTCAGTTGATAGCTAAAATCACGAATAATATTACAGATGCCACGACCTTAAACGTGTTAGTATTCACCTGTCATTTAAAGTTTGCTACGCCATTGGAAACATATATTCTCTTAGGGTAATTTCTGTTCATTATGTATCAGAACTATTGTTTAAACACATGTTTTCATGTGAAATACATATGAAAATTGCCACGGTTCATGGTTAAAAGTTTAGATGATTTAATTATGAAGAATGCGGATATTTTTCTTTTTTTTTTAAAAAAAAAAAAAAACATAAAATTCTGATATTTAATAGCGAGATTAAAATCAAGAAAATAAATTGATAAATTATCACCGGCGGTACTTTTGAGATACCATTTTAAATATGGATGAATGCGAGTATAAGGCGTTTGTATGATTAATGTTAGAGAAATAGGAAGTTATACATTAAAAAATAAGCATTGTTTACCTAAAATCTCTTTTTTTTCTCGACAAGTTCTAAAAATTAAGCCAAGGTAAAAGTGATAAAGTAAACCGAAACAGATGGGGAAACTGGAAGCGAATTAAATAACATTTAATATATCCGTATTTGCATAAATTTTTCAAGATCAAAGATATAACAGACACGAAGAACAGGTTTCAATAAATAAATAATGCCTAGTTAGAAAGTAATATCAATTATTGAGTCAAGTTTACTGAATTTTTTTCGCTCTTTTCCTAAACGAATACATTGTAAATAAGTAGCGACACATAAAATGCAAATCTGTACTGGTTTGTGGCATATTAACGATGTCCCTGTTAATAAAAACTTGATTATATTTATGTTACGTTGCTTTAATATTCGTTTAATGTCGAAATTATCAGTTATAATTATAATAGTCGTCGCTTATTGTTTACGTTATCTGCCGTAACGTAAGCGTTAAACTCATATTATCATCACACTGCATCACTGCATCGGATCTATTCAGCAATAATTTTCCTTCATATATCTCATCCAGGAAGTTACATTTTCAGGTTGGTTAAAAACGTGGGTTGTATGCAAGTGGGTCGAATACTAACTTTCAACTTGCAACCCATATGTTTCTCTCTTCCTTTTATGTTTTCAGACATAACGCGAAATATCCAGCTGAGACAAGTGGCTTAGACAGCTTATTGATACGTGATTCGGCTTTAAATTTTACACGGTTTACTTCACATAAAATTTTCGAAAATTCCAAATGAGAAATTCTCAACGTCCATGACTTTTTTAAAAATTTTATACGCTCGATTATTCCTTTAATTAATTAATTCCGCCTACTGATTTAAATCAAATTTTCTGGAATTGTGGAAGATCTGTTTCCAGAATAATTTATATCCTCTTACGGTAGATAACATTTTGCATAAACTCACGAAACAATTACAAAGCACACTTCCTGAAAGATCCAATTTCATTTTAATGGTCCTTCAGTTAGTTATATACGATAATTATACAACAAATTATTGCTAAATAGGTAAACAGGTTACATTTATCAAAAATCAAAATATTATGTGATCATTTTATTGATAAAAATGCTGCAACTTCGTCTTTTCGTTTTCATTAAATTATTATTATTTTCAGTCTGATGATCGTGGTTTAATGTTATCAAAGATGAAGAGTTTTTTATGTTTACACGGAAAAATATTATTTAAATAATCAGACGCTTTTAACAAGAACATTTAGAGGTCACATTCCGTGTGAGGCCTTGCTTCAGGGAACATACCTCTTCCATCTAGTATATTTTAAAGCCAAAATCAAATGCAAAATGATTAAATTTATTCATTTATTTATTTTTTAACCTGTTCGTCACAATATTAAATTCGTATTTTAATATTAAACACTCATCAAAACACACAAAGGAGTTTTTGAATATTCAAAAACTGCATTTTTAATGCGTGTTTGCATATATATTGGCTGCTTTTACTTGTCGTTATGTGAGAAGGAAAGGTGTCGAAAGAATTTAATAATTATTTAATTAATTTTTTAATCGTTTTTGATAGGAATTATGATAAAAATTAAAAAAAAAATTGAATAGTACTGAAAAAAATCCTAAAATTTTAATATTTTTAATGAGATTTTGTAAATTTTTTATTGAAATAACGAAATTCGTAAATAAATTTATATTAATCTTTAAAGAAATAAATAATTTAATTCGATTAAATATTAGATCTAGCAATAAAATATGATTTTTTTTAAACAGGAACGTTAATATTCAATTTTTTAATGCGAAAATTTCAGTTTATAATCCTTCACGCTTCATTCTTCACGTTAAAACACCCATTTTAATACAAAATATCGAAACGATATATAATTTTGTAACATTCTCTAGACTGCACTGAGATGTTGCAATAAGTAATTTATATAAAAAGTTAAATGGTTAGATGCTCTTACGAAAATATACCTTAAGGAAATAATAAAATAAAATCAGTTATCAATATGCCATTAACCTTTCATTGAATATCACATGTCACGTAATTTATCAAGGATAAAGCATTCTTTGAGACCTCATTTTTGATCTCTCATCTCTTGCCGGATGTACTAATCATGCGAATTTTGCCAAGGTTATTTTTCTAAGAAAATTTCGTAACACTCCTACAAATGGATGTAAATCACCTCTATCTAGTTTATAATGATATTTTTTTACAGGTTTTCGAAAAATCCATTAAACATGTAAATCGCCTCATTTTGGAGCTTATTTATTTTATAATTACGTCGATTCAAATACGCTAAATAAATAATAATTAGTAAGAAAATAAGCAAAAAAAATTGTTATTAATATTTGCAAATAACGTAAATGATTTTCTTAAAAATATTAAAAAATTTTATAATTCTGTTATTAATCATTGAAGCTATATTTTCTGATTGCTTAGAACTGTTTTGTTTTTACGTCCTTAACCTTTATATTTCGTAATAAATACATATATAAATATATCTACGTGTACACGTAAATAATGGACATTGCACAAAATTATTCTTTCAAGTTTAATTAATATGATAATTAAGTTATTGAAGCTTATTAAACAAAAATGGGCTGGGGCTTTTTGATATTAATCTATGAAAATAATGAACATATTTATATTATTTATATAAAGAAGTGCGAGGCGATTTATGTTTTGAAAGTTAGTCATATTATTATTATTTTTCTTGGGAAAATTAAACTTTGCACAGCTTAATCATTATTTACGTGCGATTCAAAGAGATCAATATTTGAGATATTGAATTTTCTATGACTGATCTGGAAATGGTATATTTTAAGTTAAGAATTAAATCATGAATAACATATTCTGTAATATGATATTCATGATATACACGTTCCTTAAAAATGCAATGTGAAAAACTCAAATATGGATTAATAGATTTGCACGCTATAATGATTATTAGTTTCGGAGAAGTCATTTAATTGTACAATATTTTCATTTTTTGAGTAAGTGGATATAAATAAAAAGCAATTGATGTTATTTAAACATATAATATATGCATCAAATCCGGATTATATATCATCTGATTTTTTTTCAGGGGATTCTTTTCTGCCTCGTCGATTCCCATCTTTCATCTGCTAAAGCCGACTCCATTATAGATATAAGCAGTTCTTAATGAGTTCTAGAATTGTTCTGCTGCTTAATGCATCCCCAAGTGGAAAGCAGCATAAAAGTAAGAAAAAATTTCATGTAAATGATCAGCGAATGCAATAAAAATGGAGACATAACGGCAATAACGAGATGATATTATTAATAATGGATGATAAGTATGAAGATCAGATAATACGTAGAAAAATATACATCAACCCTTCAATATTTGCAAGGAATATGTGGAACCGCGAATACCTTTTATATAAAATTCTTATTCGCGAATACCTACTTGTAGAAGTAGAAATGCGCGAATAAGAATTTGAAAAATTTATATGAAAGACCGAGCCAGATTTCTTACATAAATTTTACAAGGAATGAGCATTCTGATGCATACTATGTAACAGAATAATTCAAATGTTTTTGGAATTATAGCTTAATAAGATGTGATTTCCGTGATTAAGATTGCTATCTACTATCCTCAAAAGTATATCGTTTTAATTATAATAAATAAACTAGTTATATTGCTACTTGCACCAATTAACAGTTTATCACTTTATTGTTTACAAAAAACGTAAAAATATACTTCCACAACGAATGTTTATTGCTAATTTTTAAACCTCCGGATTGCTGAATTGAATATTTCAAAAATCTAGCCATTCTTAGGTTAAAAAATAACCATAAAATTTGGTGGATACCTTACGAATATTTGAGAATTTGCGAATATTGCGAATTAAGGGACTGGTTAATTTTAATTGTAAAATAAATATCAAAGCAAGCTTCAGACTGATTATTGATTCTAAATAGATTAATTTTTTATAAAGTTAATATTGCTAGCAGCATGAAGTAAATCCTTTCAATATAAATACGCCTACATAAGCTATAGTTTAATTAATGAAATTATTACATAATAAAAAAAAATATATTTTTTCAAATTTTATCAATTTTGATTATTTTATCTAGAATGCTTATAAAATTTCTTATAATTTTATAGAAAAACATCATATTTAGCATTGATTTTATTGCATAAACTATCTGTAGGATATAACTGATATTAAAACTGTAATGCAGTACTATATAGAATGATAAATATTAATTTTTTTTAACTTAATGCAATTGAATTAAAAAATGAATTTACTCAACGTGAAGAAGAATAAACACGTGGATTATATTAATTAAATGCATTAACTAATTATATAGCATACTACAAATAATTTTAGTTTAAAAATAGGCTTTTATTGCATAAACTATCTGTAGGATATAACTGATATAAAAACTGTAATGCAGTACTATATAGAATGATAAATATTAATTTTTTTTTAACTTAATGCAATTGAATTAAAAAATGAATTTACTCAACGTGAAGAAGAATAAACAAAATAATTAAATGCATTAACTAATTATATAGCATACTACAAATAATTTTAGTTTAAAAATAGTCATCATCATTCTAATGAATTATAATGGTAAAAACCAAAGGAAAATAAGAAATTTTTCATTATATAAAGTATTTGTTTTACGTAACAAGGTAAAGCAATTTTTTGAATAAAAATAACGAAATATGCAAATAGTTTTTACGGAATCAATTAATTTAAAAAATTAATTTTTGAAAATAAAATTCATGATATGTATGAAGTAGCCTATAATAGACATTACGAATTAATAATTCGTAAAATTATTCGAAAAAATAACATCAGAAGTTACAGGATGCAATCAATGTTACGGAAAATGATAAGATGCTTGAAACTAAGAATATTCATAAGGAATATCAAAATAATTAAGTTTATAATGTAGGAATACGATAGTTGTTTATCTTTAATTTTTAAATTTTTAATGAGAATTATTAAATTGAATTTTCATTAAAAAATTGATTGAATTCTAGAGAATTTCATTCAAAATTGATGAAATTCTAGAGAATGAATGAAAAATATGTACTCCAAAAATTCGCTAAGTAGTGATTTGCAATCTATAAATTTATATCTTTACGTAATTGGTACACTTTGAAAAAATAAAACTAAATCGAAAACAAAATGGAATTAATTTATAAAATTAAAATATTTTAGTATTTATTTTCTTGAAAATGTAACCAAGTTATATGCATTATTATTACTACTACAAATTTTTTAAATAAAGTATTAATATGCATTCATAAAAATCCAATTCTTGCATTCTATCTCTTGATATTTTGAATTATTAATTAGACTTTTTTATTCATAAAAGATCAATTCATGCTAATTGGCATTTAGACTTATTAATTAAACATTTTTTTCATAAAAATTTTTATTCTCTCTAATTGATCTTTTGAGTTTTTTTTTTTGTCTAAAGTGTAAAATCTAAAGAAGAAAGACAATCTCTCTCCTTTCTCAGAACATGAAAGTACCAACAGATAATTAAATTTAATTATCTTATCCATAACAACTCAAGGATAGAAATAATGTACAACAAAAAGATAAAAATTTTCATTGTAATGTTTTCATATTTTATCATCATCAGCACAAAATTGATAATTAAATTTAATTATTTCTTTTGTGTTGCTGCTGCTGCACAAAATGTTGCAATAAACCTTTTGTTTTCTTGTTTATATTGAGCTATTGTACATTATTTCTGCTTTTGAGATACGGATTTCTGTGATTTATTAGAGGTATACAGTCTCTACAATATAATTTTCATTATTTTTTTTTAGAAAATATTTATATAATACGAGCTACTGTCGAATTTGATGTATAGGAAAACTATAATTGACAATACTGTACTACAAGTTAGAAGTAAGAGAACTAATTGTTTATTTTTATAGGATTTTATATAGGATAATATACGAGTTCAAATAAAAGAAAACGATGATGTGAGAAGCAATACACTTAAAAAATTAGATACTTTTAGAAATTCAGAAAAATTATCTTAAGTTTTATCTTTAATCAATTTGTTTTTTCGCTGTGATGGATACTTGTTTTATTATTTTAAAAAATTATATTAAATTTTCATATAAGAAAACAAGCGATAAAATTTAACAAATAAAAAATATCAAGGAAACAAATAATATCAGGAGAGGATATTAAGAATGCAAATTAACAAATTTTATTGTGTTTTATATATTAAATTTTGAATGATAAAAATGTAATCGCGTATAAAAGTGTTTAAATTCGTTCAAAATATAAAATTTAATAATTATTGAATTGCAAAAATTAATCTACTTATATTGTAAAATTCATATTTTAATAATAATTATCACAGTATAATTAATTAGGCTGTTTAAAAGCATCTAAAGTGTAAAATCTAAAGAAGAAAGACAATCTCTCTCCTTTCTCAGAACATGAAAGTACCAACAGATAATTAAATTTAATTATCTTATCCATAACAACTCAAGGATAGAAATAATGTACAACAAAAAGATAAAAATTTTCATTGTAATGTTTTCATATTTTATCATCATCAGCACAAAATTGATAATTAAATTTAATTATTTCTTTTGTGTTGCTGCTGCTGCACAAAATGTTGCAATAAACCTTTTGTTTTCTTGTTTATATTGAGCTATTGTACATTATTTCTGCTCTTGAGATACGGATTTCTATGATTTATTAGAGGTATACAGTCTCTACAATATAATTTTCTTTATTTTTTTTTAGAAAATATTTATATAATACGAGCTACTGTCGAATTTGATGTATAGGAATTTGAGATACGGATTTCTGTGATTTATTAGAGGTATACAGTCTCTACAATATAATTTTCATTATTTTTTTTTAGAAAATATTTATATAATACGAGCTACTGTCGAATTTGATGTATAGGAAAACTATAATTGGCAATACTGTACTACAAGTTAGAAGTAAGAGAACTAACTGTTTATTTTATAAGATTTTATATAGGATAATATACGAGTTCAAATAAAAGAAAACGATGATGTGAGAAGCAATATTAAACAAGAAAGGAATCATTTGAAAATTTTAGTTATCATCATTCTATATTATCCTTACAGGAAATTAAATACTATATTAATTCTATTCAATATAAAGCTAAATATAGAATTAATAAATTTATAATTATAACATTGGATCAAATATAATCTATTAATAAATTTAATTAATATTCAGATTATGACATCTGATATTATTACATGAGAATTATTATAATGTATTACTGTATAGTAATTACTTTAAATTAATCTACTTTTTTAAAAATTTTAAAATTACATTCAAAATAATTTTACTTCCTTTTTAGTAAAAAGGAAACAAATATTCGTGGAAGGAATTAATCTTCTAGTTTTCGAACTTTTCTTTTATCTTGGAATGGGTATAGAGGATTAAATATGTATATTATCAAAATCAATCTCGATAATATTACTTCTATATTGAATGACATCAAATCTATCAAATAATGCCATAATTACTATAGGGAATCCTCTGAAGTTTGAACCATTCGAATTTTTAAATAGATAATCCTGCAGAATTACTTAATCTTATTTTAAAGTTCGTTTTTGTTGCCCAACTATTCTAATGAATTTCTTCATAAAAATGTATCAAAGAGTTCAAACACTATTAGGGAAAACTTTTGAAGTTTGAATGCCCGCCATTTTTAAATAGTTTCAAGGTTAGGTTAGTTAGATTAAGCCGCCATATCCTAATGGGATATTCTTTATTTGGCGGGCCACTTGTAGAGCCCATCACAGACTGGCCAATACCCATGATGGGGTCTACGAGCCGGGTCCAGACCCTTCCTGAAAAACTAGAGGTGTGGTCTGGATTTGAACCCAGACCCTCCAGGGCGATAAGCCACAGCTTTATCACGCGGCCATCCAGCCGACAAATAGTCTCAAATAAATGGTTAATTGACGTATCGTCAAGATTATCTTCAATGCAACGAGCCGGGTCCAGACCCTTCCTGAAAACCTAGAGGTGTGGCCTGGATTTGAACCCAGACCCTCCAGGTCGATAAGCCACAGCTTTATCACGCGGCCATCCGGCCGACAAATAGTCTCAAATAAATGGTTAATTGACGTATCGTCAAGATTATCTTCAATGAATATTCACTTTTTTTCAAGGTATCATAAAAATTTAATAATTAGTTCAGGATGTATTAAGATAGTATCTCAGAAATTTGAATATCTATCAATTTTATGAAGTTAAACGATCCAACATGGAGGTTACATTTGAAGGAAAAAGTATTATCAACAAATTTCCTGAAAATTTATTTAGTTCAGAACTTTTAATGGGGCATAGAAACAAACGAAAAACAGCATGGAAGTGTCATAAAAAAGTAGATAAAAAATTGCAAGTATCACTTTCATAAAAAGTAAGATAAAAATTGAAAATTGAGATGATGTTCTATCACATACGGATTATTCTATTGTATATTTTAGTTTTTATTAAAAAAATTTCATATTTTTGAGAAAAAGTAATTTGTCAGAATAGTAAAAACAATGCATCATTATCCTCATCCGAAAAGTCTACTTAAGCTTTTTGTGATCCATGAAAATAAAGAGAAAGTCAAAAATAGAAATTATTTTTTCTGGTTTTTGATTGAGAAAAAATTAAAAAATTATATTGAGATCAAAGATTTTGAAAATAAAATTCTTCAATACCTTAGTATCAGTTAAAAGAAAAATTAAATTAAAACGTAATAGCATTTCGATAGAAATGCTATTACGTTTCTTTATTCTTTATTTCGTAATAGCATTTCGATAGAAATGCTATTACGTATTAATGAATATGAATATTCACTCTTTTGCAAGGTATCATAAAAATTTAATAATTAGTTCAGGATGTATTAAGATAGTATCTCAGAAATTTGAATATCTATCAATTTTATGAAGTGCTATTACGATAATAGCATTTCTATCGAAATGCTATTACGATAAGAGCTAAACGATAGAAAGATTTTGAAAATAAAATTCTTCAATACCTTAGTATCAGTTAAAAGAAAAATTAAATTAAAACGTAATAGCATTTCTATCGAAATGATATTACGATAAACGTAATATCGAAATGCTATTACGATATTGAGATCAAAGATTTTAAAATTAAAATTCTTCAATACCTTAGTATCAGTTAAAAGAAAAATTAAATTAAAACATAATAGCATTTCTATCGAAATGCTATTATGTTTTAATTTAATTTTTCTTTTAACTGATACTAAGGTATTGAAGAATTTTATTTTCAAAATCTTTATATACGTTCTTCGTTTATATACGTTTATTGAATGTTTTATACTTAATGTAAATCAATCGTTTTTATTATTAAATAATAAAAAATCTATAAAAAGTTTTGCCATGAATGAATAAAGAAGATCATTAAAAGAAAACAGTATTCACTTTGTAAGTATACTACTAAAAAATCACTTAAAAACATCAACATTATACTGACTACATTCGAAATAACGTTCAAAATATTGTGAACAACGTAGAATAATATTTTAGATACTGTCAGACTAATATTTTCGATTATATTTAGAGATATAATTCACTGAAAGCGTCATTTAAAGAACGTAAAATCTTTTGATAAATGGTCGACTGATAACAATCAGATAAGATACAACTTTCATAACACATAATGTTAAATAATCGGAAACAATATCGATTATTTTTGAGACTTTTATCAGTTATTATTCCTTCTAAGAAGAAGAAAGTGGGTTGCAGTTTATTTTTCAAAATTGTATAATATATTATGCATATTTATCTTGTTTCTTTGCGTTAGCGTTGGAATATTTATTTTTTCCTAAATTTAAGCAAACTTTTAATGAGTCTCTCATTTTGGCTTTACCGCAAAAACATAAATAAAACTAGAAAATATTTATAAATAAGTGTGCAGAGACAATAATTACGTCAAGAATATATACCAATTTTTAAACTTTTCCACTTATAATAAACTTAAGGACAATAATTTGACAGTATTAAAGTAATTTTAAAGAATTATTGAAAAATACTTCCAAATGCATTATTTATAAACCAATTGCACACGTATACTTGTACAGAATATATATTATAGTATATATACTGAAAGAAGGTCAACTTCGCTCTTCTCAGAAATTTCTCCATATTTTTTTATTTTGATTTTATTTATTACAGTTATTTGCTACTAGTATTATCAGAATTACAGGATTAAAGTTATTAAAGGAATAATCAAAATTATAAATAATTTTGACAAGAAAATATTGAAAAATAATGTTAAATTTTTCTACAGAAATAATTATTTTAATGATTAAAATATTGTGATTTAACACGACGAACTTCTACGGAGTTTAAAGATTAATTTATATAAATAATTATAATAAAGAAAAAAAATTTTAATAATTTTATATTTGCCGAAAGTCTGAAATTTTAAGTGCTAATTAATTATAATAATAATTATATTTTTAAACAGAAGAATTTCACGTATTCAGAGATGAATATTTGAGGAAATTATTACGGATTTACGTAAGTATATTTTACATTAATATTCTTTTATATTCGCAGAATTACTTAAAATAAATTTATTTTGATTTATAATATAAAAGTCATTTTTATTCATAATACTAACTTATTCAAATTTCGACCGATATAGTCAGAAGAAAATGCAATATTTCATTGCTGTCGAATTATTTTGAAAGCCATAAAATTTGAAAAATAAATATTAAGTAGATAAAATAAGTTTATATTTTTGTATATTCATAATAATAATAATTACTGTATAAATTTAATAAATTACTATTCATAAATGCAATTTGCAGGATTAGTATTTAGTAATTATCGTCAAGCGCAACTTTAATGTTTTCAAACGGTTTTAACTTGAATAAAATTAGAGATTTAATTTTTTTATAGAAATCTGAAAGAAAATAACAAAATTCTGTTACTTTTTATCTTATTTAAAACCTCGCAAGATTTTTCTTCTTTTTTTTTAGGTTAACTTGTTTGATTTCTTGAATTTCTTCCCCCAAAAACAAGCTAAAAGAGAGAGTGATATGATGAGTGGAATAATGCAAATTGTTAAAGAATTATTTTCCTCGTTTTCCTATTTTGAATGACTTTACATTCAACTAAGAAAACGAGGAAAATAATCGTTAAATTTCTCCAATTGCAATTATTTCATCCTGGCATGGATTAAAGTTACAATTTGTCAAATGATATTTTTAATTGCCAAAAGTAATTGTTTTTGTCAATTCAAATTAATTCAGTTTTAGAATATAAAAAATAAATTTTCAATTCAGAAAATTAATAACTTGTCATCGAGTAAAGCCATAAAGTTAAAACGAAATTATAATTTTATCCAACTACTGACACAATCGTTTAATCTCTTTATATAAATCACAAGATATTTCATTAATTTAAGTATTAAGAAATAATCTTTTGACTGCCTTTCAAAATAGTATATCAAAGGATTTGAATTCTTTTTTTAATCCTTCCACAGAGCAGTTTCGGGAATAATTCACTCGATATAATTATCGGAATAAAAAAGTAAATTTATACAGTACAAATTTATAATTCTCTTAGCGACGAAAATAGATGATGATAAAATTTAATAAATGTTCTGATTTGATAAAAATAATTAAAATGACACATAAATCGTAAGCAAGTAATAATAATTAATTTTTTTATTTTTTATTTCTTTCGGGATTTATATGAAATCCCCACACAAATATTATACATTATTTGTTTTATTTTATTGAATTTATTTTATAATTTGTTATATAAATCAACTAACAAACATGATTACAGATTTATTTAAAGTGGTTTCTAGAAAAATTATTTAAAATAATTTCTTAATTAGGATATAACTTATATTGAGTTCAGTTGTGTATAAAATATTTGTGATTGTATAATTAATCAGTCGGTTTTTAATTAAATACATAAGGGATATTTTTGGCAGTGGTCACTTTTAGAGCCCATCACAAGCTGTCTATCACCCATGATGATATTAACCGAAAAATTCAACGATTGAGTTCAGGCCTTTCCTGAAAACTGGAAGCATGGCATACGGAATTGAATCCGGATCCTCCAACTTGGTGAGTGACTGGATGTGATTGTATGTATGTTTATGTTATGCACACAATCGCTATATAACATATTTTACTCCTTTATCCAAGAAAGAGTTTTATTCCTCATTCAAAAATACAAGAAAATCCATTAAAAAATCAGAATATTTCTGATATTTATAAATATCTAACAACTCGATTTTTAAAAAAATTCATAACAATCAAAATCGATTTATTCGGAATGCCAGTCAGGTGTTGAATAATATTTTATTATTTTCAATAATATTTATCGCATCTGAAATTAGTAACAAAAGTAAAAAAATTCATAACAATCAAAATCGATTTATTCAGAATGTCAGTCAGGTATTGAATAATATTTTATTATTTTCAATAATATTTATCGCATCTGAAATTAGTAACAAAAGAAAAATAATATGCACACAATCGCTATATAACATATTTTACTCCTTTATCCAAGAAAGAGTTTTATTCCTCATTCAAAAATACAAGAAAATCCATTAAAAAATCAGAATATTTCTGATATTTATAAATATCTAACAACTCGATTTTTAAAAAAATTCATAACAATCAAAATCGATTTATTCAGAATGTCAGTCAGGTATTGAATAATATTTTATTATTTTCAATAATATTTATCGCATCTGAAATTAGTAACAAAAGTTTGTTGGATTCTAAGGAAAAAAATCTATCATATTTAGCATTTATAAATAAATTCTATTTTCGATTTATCAATCTAAATTATGATTTATTCACATAAAAAATATCTTAACGCAAAATAATATATATATATATAAATTATTGGAAATTAAATTACTGTAGAGTGATTCACAAAAATCGATAAATTGATGAAAGTTCGTGAGTGTAGCTTTATTTTTCTAATTTTTTAAAGTTTCAATACAATTTATAATCAAAATTTCGTCTGAAGAATATTTTTACTGCTTTTTTATATTAAAAAATGATATA
The DNA here is from genome assembly GCA_000484575.1 of Olivierus martensii. Lineage (NCBI taxonomy): Eukaryota > Metazoa > Arthropoda > Arachnida > Scorpiones > Buthidae > Olivierus > Olivierus martensii. Next base: position 15,601 of record AYEL01043400.1, read on the forward strand.
TAGATTTGATGAAATAATTTTGAAAAATATGATATTGAAAACTTACTGTTGGATAAAATATTTTGCGGGAAAAACTTCAGACATTTTGGGGATAACTTGTTAATAAATGACTACTTTGTTTATCATATATTCTATTTATTAGGGAAAAAAAGAAAACTATATTTCAAAGGGAACATTAAGTCACTGAAACGTTCTGAAGAGAAGTCAACATTGTTATTTTTTCTAGGAGAACACTCACTCATAATGACATGGCCATTTAGAATCACAGAAATTAATGCCGTCCCAGTTTGTTCTCTTCTTTAAAATTTTTCTTATAATCTGCAATAAGATTAGCTTGATTTATATTTAAGAAAGAATATAATTATAACTTTAATATTAATAGTAACAGAACATTAAGGATATTGTAAACTTGATAGATTAATAAATCTTTGGGATACTTTACAAACAATAAGAATTTTCCACAGTCAGTTTGGAATATTTTGCAAAATGATGTCATTTCTGTAGATGTTATTTAATCGATGCCGAAAGTTTCGACCTGTTTACTCATCTTTTAACAACTGAAAGAATTTTAAGAACTTTGTCATGGTTTTGTCTTCTATCCTCAGAGAATATCCCATTAAGTAGAAGTGTCAAGGTCGACTACATTAATGATTAACGTTTATATCGAATCTGTTATAAAATAATGCTGAAAGTTTAATAATCAATGCATACAACTGATGATCATAAGAGGATTAGGAAATCTGTCAGAATTTAATCTTTATTGCGTAAATGCGTCACGTAAATTAATGTTGATAATCTCTTGTAACGTTTTCCTGTAGATTGCTTTGGGCAATGGCATAAATATATATATATAACTTCAGATATAACAATATATCAGATATATTTCCATCATTTCTTAGATTTATCAAATGATAAATCTAAGAAATGATGGGAATTAACTTTTTAAATTGAATGTTTGGTTAAGTACAATAGCATAAAGTTCTTATAAAAATATATATCCCGTTAATTCTCACGAACAAAGAGCAGCTGTTAAAATTTCTGGAAAGTTCAAGGTACACATGATCCATTCAAATATTCAAGGTAAACTTCTCCTATTACGAATTTTCCATTTGGTAAGTTAAAGGTATAAACTGCAAAAATTAGTTGAAGTTTTACATACAGAAAGACACGTTAGAAGATAAAAATCGAGTATTTTACATTTCCTGTTTTGCAACTAGTTTCGATCTTAATAGTTGTGAGAATCATCTTCCTAAAACACGAATTTCTTTGTCTTCTATTATTAATTATTACTTGACGTGTAAGATAGATTAAAAGATAGAAACGGGACAGGAATAAATAAAAAAAAATTATTCTTTAAATTTATTTTAACAGTTTTTTTTATAATTAATTAATTAAATTTTCCAATAACTTATTCACTTAATTATAGTTTTGCTTAACTTCTAAAAATCAACTTTTATTTTAATTAGATACATTGAAAAAAAATTTTTACCACCAATTTTGGATTATTAATTAATTGCTATTTAGTTTCCATTAAAAAAATGTAAGAAACCATCAGTATTCATTTTTCATTAATCGACATTTAAAACATTAATTAGGAAAATTCTGATGGGATTATTAGATTGACAGTAATTACGACAGTGATAAGAATTTATAAAATGAACCGTTCTGGAGATTTTTTTTCCTAAATTTCAGTAATTAACAAACGTTTTGTCAAAACCTCTCATTAAAAAATGATAGCCATCTAGAAAATATTATACATAAAAATATATATTATGAGTCTGCATCTAGAAATTATTAAAAATGATAAATTATGGGTTGATATTAAATATTATTGATGGTTAGATGTATAAAAGTTAATATAGTTGTCATTTGAAGGATTATTTGACTTGTAGTAATAAATTAACCGCATAATTTTATCTAGATTTATAAAATAAAATGAGAAAATTGCTTTCGATCCTATAATCTTCATGCATATTTACAAGTACTCGTATAAGTTAGTAAAAATCGATTAGATTGATAACGTTCCCATTCCATTATTCGATTTTATATACCTTATCGAAATTGGATCGATAATAACGATCCAGTTTCGATCGCTTTTAACAGACTTGATCCATTATTAGATTACAACAGTAGGCTACTGTACATGTAAATTTATTTAAATCATATAATGTTTACTTTAATACGTAATTCAAAATGTTCAAATATTTCCTCTATTATTATATCAGTATCATTGAATCTATATTGATAATTTTCTATACATTTGCTTTTTTAGCGGTTTCAAAGCATAGGTGAATTTTAAATTGCATAATGTAAACGTTAGATATCATTCTGTCAGACATATGAATCATATTTTGATTTTGTATCATATTTTGTGTGAGTAATATTACCCATTATGGGGTAACATTATGGGGTAAGAGTATTTATTTACTACTTTCTTTTAATAAACTTTACAATATCATACTTATATTATTTTACAAACAAAATAAATGTTTTATCTTTTTGAGGACAGATGCAGGAAGTTTAATCACAGTTCATGCATATGATAACTTACTGGAATAGATTTATATCTTGTCAAACCTTAAGTGAGTGCTCCTGCCCAACTTAATTTTATATAATACTGCATATTGCAAATTTTAGCATACTACAATTCACTTTCATGAATTTTTCAAGATATTTTAATCGTATTCTTATTAATAATTTGTTTCAGTACATTGTTTTGTAAATTATTACTTTCTGAATCATCACTGAATACAAAATTTATGTCGTAATGACTAATTTTTAGAATTTTTTTAGTATATTAATTACATTTGTATAATGACGAATTATTATATCTAAAGTGATGATAAAACGTGTGATGCCAAAAATTTCTTTTTAATAAGTATGAATAAAGATTTTTATCTTTAAAAAGTGGTTTTTATTTTGTGAATTTGACAAACCAGTTTCGTTATTACATAATGTATATATTTTATTACATAATGTATATATATTTTTAAAACGAATATATTATTTCTTTTTGCAAAAAATAAATTTTACATATTTAAATAGGTTATTTTTAATTAGAGGAAACTGATCCAAAATGATCCCCTTAAGCAACTTATATTTAATTTACAGAATCTTTCATGCCATACTGAATGAGAAAGTTGAAAATTACAACTTCATTATTAATTGTCAATTAAAAGAAAAAAATGCAGAATTTTTTTTAAAATATTAAAAATTCTGTATTAAAATATATGAAAATATTTTAATTATGTCATCAATATTTTTTATATAAGATTTAAAAGATAAATATAAAAAAATGTTTGCAGTTAATTTGAATTTTATTTTGATGATTTAATTTGATTGTGTGATGGTTACAGTATTGTAGACATGTTTTGTCTGATCCCTGATTAAATACTACATTCAAGTATGGTATGAATTAAGTTTATAACCATCTGATATTGTTATCATTATTTTAAGAAACAAATTTAAATATTCTGAGTGATATATATAGGCAAACATCGTTTTATGGCGCTTCTCAATTATATTCAATGTTTTTATTTTATATTTCAAAATGAAAATTATCTACAAAATAATACTTAAAATAAGTATATAACACATAAATTAACACATAGACGGGCTGGGATCCGAGCCATCCTGAAAAACTGAAGGTGTGAGACCGGAATCGAACCTGGATCTTCCAAGATTTACGCAAATGCTTTTAAAACGGGGCCATTTGGTAAGCTTTTTTAGATCTAGTGCTATTTTGCACTTAATGAATAATAATGTAAATATGTTATTAGGGTTTTTTATGTATTAGCAAATAAAAAAGACTGTGATTCGCTTTACAGCATTTGGAATGTAATCGACACTATAAAAAGGTATGCTTATAATATCTAGAAACTATTATTTTGTTTGAAAAATTCGTTGACACGTATAGTATTTTAAAAGTATGAACACAAGTAGGTTTTCATTATCTTGTTCCCTCTGTAAAGAGCTACTATTCAGTTATTTGAATATATGATACTGTGAGGAAAAATTACGCAATTAATGTAAGGGCAAAAAAAAGTGCACACCATAACTAAAAGTTGAATGAATTATAAAATGTTCATTCTAAATTATAATAAAATTTATTTATTTTTAAGCGTTTAAAAGATATAAACGAAAAACAAATAGAAAAGTATGCAATGTAGAACTACTACAAGCAACAAATGTTGAAAATAAGCAAAGCAATCATCTTGATCGTGTAATTTTCTTATCTGAATTTTTTTATGATTATTAATGACAATATATATATATATTGTCGTTAATAATCATAAAAATATCATATATATATATATATGCATTTTGTTCATAAAAAGATTTTTGTATCATATTTTGTGTGAGTAATATTACCCATTATGGGGTAACA
>AYEL01043402.1:0-66134 GCA_000484575.1 Olivierus martensii
TCTTCCGATCTTTGGAAGTCTATGTCCTATCATAATTTATTCATATCAACTAGCGTAGGCTCGGCATTATTTCGTTATAGTTTATTACTATCACGAAAAAATTGCTTTTATGGTTATCGCGTATAAAACTGCAGAAAGAGAAATGAGCGATTATAACGAATAATAATAATAAGAAAAAAAAATTATGATAACTAAATTATAGGTTATATAGTGTCGTTAAAATTTAATGAATTCGTTTCGTTTCAAAAAAGAGGCGTGATACGAAAATCTTATTAACAATTTTGAAGCTTGGCTCCGCTTGGTTTTAATGATGACAGTTTCAATTTAATGATTTGATAAAGAAATTTAGTATCTGGAAAGAGTGTTGAATTATGCAGTCGTTAATTCTTGAATGGTTTCAAACGCCCACAACCACAGATGATAATAATCTGAAGACTAAAAGACGCATTACTCACGAACTCATACCATAAATCAAACTCGTCATTTCCTAACAAGTTAGACCATGTAAAGCAATGGTTCCTTACTGCCAAAACAGCGCAAGTGTGTTTCGAGAATAAAATGTGTTTCGTTCAATATATATAATGCACCATTTTGCTGGCATGCCTTTGCAATTCAACAGTATTTCAGTGAACCAACAAACGAAATTTACTGAGACTGTTAAGGAGGTCAAGAGCAACATAAATACCAAATTTGAACTGGCTTGTTGGATGGCAGACTGGTCGTCTGTCAATTTTATTCTTCCGGAACCAGTAAAGGTTACAAAGATTAAATTTGGTGGAAGGTTAAATGGGTCAAGAGTTATTCGATACTAAAAATAAATTAAAAGAAATAAATTAATGAATATGAAGCTCAATTTATTCACCATAATATACTCGCTTCTTCATCTTTCAAATTATTTTCATGACGTTCAAGTTATCATCATTTTTTTTTTTTTTTTTTTTAAATATAGAGACACAACTTTATTTCGCAACATTAATTTGTTTAATAAATGTTATTGTTGAAATGAGTAAAAAGGAATTTATGTTGAAAGACGAAACAGAAGTTATCTTTCGTCGTATTTTACGTATATTTCAAACCGTGAAACATAGAAATACAAGATCATATCCTCTGTGTTTATTTTTATTTCGTTTGAATCCTCCCATAGATTGTGATCAAGTTTATCCAAATATCTATTTAGGGAATGCAGTTGCAGCCAAGAGTAAGCAGTACTTGAGATCTATAGGCATTACACACGTGGTAAATGCAGCACACGGAAGAGGAGTCGGGCGAGTGAATACTGGTGCTGCATATTATTGTGATATGCGGATAAGTTATCTGGGACTGAGCCTGAACGATTGGCGATTTCAAAAAATATTTCCATATTTTCAAAAAAGTGCAGATTTCATTCATGATGCGCTCGTTCGAAGAGGCAAAGTGTTAGTTCATTGCGTAATGGGCATCTCTAGATCTACATCCATCGTTTGCGCTTACTTAATGATAAAGCAAAAAATGGGTATCGAAGAAGCTTTGAAAACTATTATGAAGAGAAGATTTGTGAGACCTAATGATGGATTTTTATACGAGCTAATTATTCTGGAGAAGCGTTTAAGGATCACATAAAATAATGTAAACTTAGTCTGAATTAACTGCACAATATTCATGAGTTTTAAAAACTGAAAGAATAATTCAAAGATGAAACAATTATGTATTATAGACTTTTATAATGAGTATTGTCGAAAATATATAAAATTTATATTACATTTTCATGGATTTATGATTGTCACTTATTTGTCTTATTTGTTATAATTATTTTTTTTTATATTAAGACATAATCATTAGGAATATCTTTCAGAAAATATTTCGGCGGATTGAATATTCTTGTGGCTATATATGGCAGTCAACATTTCAGAGTTCATTATGAGCCAGCATCCGTGATGGAAGATTGAAGTACAGAGTTCAACGGATCGCAAAATATTTCTGAACAAATAGTTTATTTTGTAAGAATATTTATAAAATTCAACTAGCACCAATGATTTCTAAGCCACATATCATTCCATCATTTTTTTTTTATATAAAACTTTTACGACTTCAATAGCGTATTATAGAGATCAATAGTACAATATTCCACAAAAAAATGTGCTACTGTTGTTTGTATAAAGAGTACGGAATATAAAGTATTCAAAATATTTTTCAATAATTAAGAAACTATTTTATTTATTTATATTTATTAAGAAAACTCTATCTTGTGTTATTACCGTGCTTACTTAAATTCTTTTATTATCCTGTTAGTTTCTTGAATTTTTGTAGGTTCCTTTTGGAACTAGTTTCTTATGGGAAAAATAAGCATATATGCAATTTATTACAGCAGATAACATCAGTTTTAGTTGTAAATAATGTATGTTATATATCGTGTGATTTGAGGAAGTAAGATGCTCGCTAAAGTTTTGTGAAATAACCATTAGTGCCTTTTTATATATATCAATAATAATTATTGGTATATATAGGAAGAGAATTGGAATAATTCAGCCCTATTGGATTTGGAAGTATTTAATCTGCCTAAAATTCCGGATGATATACAGTAAGACCCTGTTTAACGCGGGAGATACGTTCCGAGATAAAAAGCGCTAAATGAAACAGCGTTAAACGAGGTCATTTTAACACGTAAATAATGAGGATAGATGAAACAGGACAGTGAATAAAAATATATATACATAGCATTTTTTAAATTTTTTTTTGTAGCATGTATTATTACTATTGTATTACATTAATTATAGACATTTTTTATTGCTAATACCGATTTGTATTCATAAATCATTCATGAAAAAATTCTTAAAATTAGAAAATAAAAAGTTTTAAAAACAAAAAGCAGTAATCAGATGACAGTAAGCTATAAACAATGAAAAATTATTGATGAAAGAATAACGTTCTAACTTCGAGGAACTATAGTTTAAAGAGGCAGCATTCAAGTTTAAAACTAAAATGGGATAATTGTTATTTTTATTAGTTGTAAAATAATATTGATGATCCATTATATTAATAAATATGAACTCTGACCGCAACAGACTTTCATATGAACTGCACTGCACTGATATCAAACGCATTGTGAGATAGCATAGGAGTATCAATGCAACGAATTCCTGCGATTTAGGATTTATGTAAGAATAACGGTTTGAATAACCATGCCAAAGTGAATCAATAAAAATATAGAATTCGAAAAAATACCGCGTTATATCGAAACAGCGTTAAGCGGGGTCTTACTGTACTTCACTTGATTATTGAGAAGAAATAATTACACACTGTTTATAAACATCAGAAAGAAATGTAAGAAAAGATGATACTGTACTGAAATCATTTACTTGTAATTGAAAGATAACTTCTATACTTATATTTTATATTTATTTTAATTAAAATGAGTAGGCTATCACTTATTTATAGTTATATAGTACATATCAATTATTTTGTAGCCAACTACAAACGATATTATTTATTCCACTATTTCCGTACTAGTATAACATAATTTTTTACTTATATGACTTACATAAAAAAAGACACCTGTAAAAGCAGTAAAATTAAAGAAAACTTTAATGCATAAAATATGCATTAAACATCTTGTTTTTTTATATAGACTAGAGTAATGATCCCTCTTCAATTGCTTTTTTAGCATAATGAGAATAATAAAATCACATTATTAAAGGAAAACCATTCAAAAAGCTTTTAAAATAGGTGAAAAAATATGAAGAATCGAAAACATTAATTCTTCACATTTAAATTATTATTTTTATTGTTTTCTTTCGTCTTTTTTTTTTTCTTTATTTTTATTTATTCGCATTATTTAAACTAGGTATGACTTCAAAATAAATTGAAGCCAAATTTTTAAAATAAATAGTGTCATTTAACTGCAATCTTTGGTAAAAATTAATCATACTATATAATTACTTCGATATGATAAATATTGGATACACTATTCAATATTCTTATTGAATTGAATATTCTGTACAAGATGATATAAAAATTAATCATACTATATAATTACTTCGATATGATAAATAGCCCAATACATTATAAATATTGGATACACTATTCAATATTCTTATTGAATTGAATATTCTGTACAAGATGATCATTTAGAACAAAATTCAATATTTTTTGGAAGCAACAGAACCTGATAACTGATAATTATCGACAGGTATTCAAGGGCATTTAGGCAGTAAAACGTTCTGCCTAAGGGCTCCTGCATATATGCCCGCTTTTCTTGGAAATTATTGAAAAAATTGTGCAAAAATTCTTTTACTATCTGCATCATTAATTTCTGAAATATTTAAATCATTAAATAATATTTCTTCGTATTATTATACTGTACAAAAACCTATACAAAATCGGTATCATCATATATTATTTTAATTGAGGATTTTGGAACTGGAATGGTCAGTATTGCCACATCCAGCATACTCTTCAGATCTTGTGCTATTCGATTATCACCTGTTTAGATTATTACAAAATGCATTAAATGGGAAAAAGTTTAATAACGTACAAGATGATCATTTAGAACAAAATTCAATATTTTTTGGAAGCAACAGAACCTGATAACTGATAATTATCGACAGGTATTCAAGGGCATTTAGGCAGTAAAACGTTCTGCCTAAGGGCTCCTGCATATATGCCCGCTTTTCTTGGAAATTATTGAAAAAATTGTGCAAAAATTCTTTTACTATCTGCATCATTAATTTCTGAAATATTTAAATCATTAAATAATATTTCTTCGTATTATTATACTGTACAAAAACCTATACAAAATCGGTATCATCATATATTTTAATTGAGGATTTTGGAACTCGAATGGTCAGTATTGCCACATCCAGCATACTCTTCAGATCTTGTGCCATTCGATTATCACCTGTTTAGATTATTACAAAATGCATTAAATGGGAAAAAGTTTAATAACAATGAAGGAGTCGATTCTTTCATTCAAGACTTTTTTGTATCGAAAGATAAAAACTTTTATTCAGAAAGCATTCATCAATTGCCTGTAAACTGGGAAACTGTCATTAATAACAATGATGATTATATAATTGATTAAATGCAAGCCTATTTTTTAATGAATATAAAAATTTTTTTGTTTAATACAACCCGAAATTATTTATGTTACAATCAAACATATAGAATAAATATATAGTAAGACCCCCGCTTAACGCGGGATCTTACTATATTACTATATAAACGAATTTCTGAAATGAAAAATCTATTATAAGATAAAATTTTTAATAGATTTTCTGGCTCGTTTAACGCTGTTTCAATATAACGCGGTTTTTTTCGAATTCTGTATTTTTATTGATTCACTTTGGCGTGGATTTTTTAAACGGTTATTCTTACATAAATCCGAAATCGCAGGAATTTGTTGCATCGATACTCCTATGGCTTATGCCGTCTCACAATGCGTTTGATATCAGTGCAGTGCAGTACATAAGAAAGTCTACTGTGGTCAGAGTTCATATTTATGATCAGTCATCAATATTATTTTATAGTAATAAAAATAACAATTATAGTAAGAACCTCGCTTAACGCGGGATCTTACTATATTACTATATAAACGAATTTCTGAAATGAAAAATCTTTAAGCTCAGTTTTCCCGATCCTTTCAGTTTTGAGGACTGTTATTGGTGTTTTTAAGATTGTTTTGATATTTACCTAATAGTTTTGATGGTCGGCCAGATTGGCCGCGTGGAAACGCTTCGGTTTCCACTCTGGAGGACCCGGGTTCGAATCTCGGGTCCCACCCCTTGAAAATATTTATCATGGGGTCCGGGCCCAGCCCGTCGATCCCCGTCCTCCACAATCCGGCTGACCCATCCGCAGGGGTGGGCAGCCTGTGGAAGGGCTTGTTTCGCCCCGTCACTTAGTACTCTTACTGAGTGGAAAGTGGCGTCATCTGTTGACAAAAAAAAAATAGTTTTGATGGCTGTTATTGGTGTCCCTCGGCTTTCCTCTTGTCGAGGTTCTTCCAATAGGTTCTGTATTTCTTTTTGCGAGGTCATTATTGTTCACGGTTTCTGGGGTTTTCTTTCGTTCTGTTTTGTTCTTTCGATATTCTGTTTCCTCGTGTTAAAGTTGACTTTAGCCTTTCCAAACGTTTTCGTGGTATTTCCACCTGTTTCTTCAATTGGTTCGACTTATCTAAGGCTAGTTGTTTGTTTCCACGGTGTTTCCTATTGTTTCCCCGAAGTATTTGATTTAATTCGCATTTGTACTTTTGTTTATTTGTGTTTCCACTGTTTCCGGGTGTTTCTCATTACTGTTTCTTGTATTTTTGATTGTTCAATAGTATTCTTTTGATTCTAGCATGTTTATTGCTATTTCTTGTATTTTTGATTTTTGAATAGTATTCTTTTGAATCTAGCATGTTTCCAATGTTTACCTCTAGTAGTATTGTTCCCGATCGCTTTATTTGGTGTCAGATTTCCACTTTCATCGGATATGATGCCAATGGCATAGAGTGAATGTGTTTTGCGCGAATGGATTCTTGTTTCCAGGCAAACTGTCTCCTCCGATGCACTTCAGCTGTTGGTTTTTCTCTAATGACCATTGGTTTTCCCGATGGCTGAGGAGCGTGGGTGGTATGTCTACCCCACACTTTCTTTGTTGTGGGAGTGGAGATATCAGAATGTTTAGGTTAGGTCCGTTTGGTATTACTAACAGCTTCCGTACTATCAATTCTTTAGCCGAGTGACTGCGATATGTTGGTTATAGATATAAGTCTAGTCCTAAGTTACTAACACACTAACATTTTATTTAAATTAAAAATATTTAAAAAGAATAAAAATAAAAAAATTATTAGTTTTAGGTATTAACATAGTTGTCTTTTACTAACTTAAAATAAGTTTCCTCTTAACATACTTTCTAGATATACTACTAACATAGTTGTAGGTTTCTAACAACATAGTACTTAATTTCTACTAAGATAGTTCTAACCTTCTACCTAACATAGAATAGGTTACTATACAGGGTTACTTTCACACACGTCATCACATAGGTTAAGTTGGAAGGGTTCTTTGCATTTTCTACATTTCTCATTTAATTTTGAGCCAGAACGGTTCCCTTAGTACTCTATTTGAATGGAAAGGGGCAATGAAAATTTAGTCACCAAACTTACCATACAAAAGAAAAAGAAGGCATACGACAGGCTGTATAGTTTTACGGAGAAAATGGAGTTTACGTCTTTTTTTTACATTTTTACGCCCCTTTCCAATCTTACTAAGGGGCGGGACCACACTGGTGGAGAGTACCCCGAAAAATTCCAGGACCAGACCCGGGTCCTCTGTGGTGGCAGGCCGACAACGTTAAACCACTCGGCCATCCGTCCGCTTATAAATATGCATTTATCATCAGTTAAATGCGGTTTGTTTTCCTTAAAATTTTTATAAGTATCATTGGCAAATTTCTATAGATAAAGTGGGAAATTGTTGTAAAATTATAGTTTAGTTAGGCAATGTTTTTTTGTGTTTTAACGATGTAATTATGTATGTTACCGTCAAAACCCGAGTTGGCCAATACTAAAATATTAACTAGTCGATAGAATTCACCGAGACATTTTAGGGAAAATTGCTTCGTTTACAGTTTTTAATGGCCTTCGGTTTACGAAACACCGAGCTTTTCATTCTGGAATAAAACAGTCGCCACCTTCAGTAGTTCACCGAGACATTTTAGGGAAAATTGCTTCGTTTACAGTTTTTAGTGGCCTTCGGTTTACGAAACACCGAGCTTTTCATTCTGGAATAAAACAGTCGCCACCTTCGGGATTGATCCAACAGTAGGACTCCCAACGTCGGCATTGTTCTCGAAAGATGACGAATTGCCAAGAGTCATCCAGGAATGAATGCGCCACAGAACGATGAGGAGACCCGTACTAAAAAGAAATACACGAGGCTGGTCCTAGTGGAGTTTTCATTACATCAGCCGAGACAGAAGCTGATAAAAATTTATCTACTTTCTCGAGAGATGACGCCACACTCCATTCTGGTAGAATATTATGTGGCGGGGCCCAAGCAGCCCTTCCACCGGCCCGGCCGTCCTCCATAAATATTTTAGGGGTGGGACTCGAGACTCGAACCCGGGTCCTCAAGAGTGGAAAGCCCGAGCTTTTCCAATCCGGCCGACCGAAAATTTGTCATAAACGGGCCAAGAAAATGAAATGTATCTCCTACGCCACCCACCTCCTGTCGAAGTAGGAGATAATATGGTAATCCCGATCCCGGATATGGACAAAACCGAGGCAAATTTTCCAAATATCGCCGGAGTTGTGCTGGAAATAATGAAGATCCGCGCGAGATCGGAACTAAGGATAGAAAGATGGATAAATCGTGTCGCGGGTAGGTTTTCTATCTGTAAAGTATTTGCTAGTAAGCCTGTTTAGAGAGCGCCCCAAATATGATTACGAAAAAAAAACTTTTGTAGATCGGAATTTGACGTTTGTCCGGAGAAGTTTCCCATGTCCGAAGAGATACCAGATACAGATATTTCTTCGAAGACGGCAGCTAGGAAAGCGGCGATGGCACCACCAGGGTTCACACGTTGTGTCGACGAGAAAGGTTGCGGTTCGAAAAGACGCTCGCGCCAGAAGAAACGACTTCTCCGCGGCTCTAAATGTCGTAACAATTTTCCAGGCGAAAACAAATAATGCGCATCGTAAATATATTTCTTCCGCAGATTTCGGTTACTACGTTTTTATTTTTCGCCCTAAAGGTGGGTTCGCGCTACGACCGATTCGAGTCGGACCAATGGCGTTACACCGCCGACTGTTGTCGCTATGGGAACGTGACGTAGAATCGTTCGAGTCGGTGGACAGCCAACCCACCTTAACGCGTGATTGCGCGATTAGGAAAATATCGGCTTATCCCGGTAAAAGAAATTTTAGGTAATACTAGTTTTCGCTTACAGTTAGTCGTACGGAATTTTAACTAGAGAAGTTTTAGTGAAAACCAGAATTTTCTAAGAAATGTACCGATAATAGTCATTGTGTTTGATATATACAATATGATATACGTTGTATGTTTGTTTACTGATGTAACAAACGCGAGGAAATAAAAATTTAATATTTCATCAAAAAATAATGAGTTTTATGAAATGAATAAATAAATATTATAAGCATAGTTCCATCTAATTTTTTTTCACCTATGGACGAAATGAATTTTTATTACTACGGGCGCTTAGAATACGCTGTTGCACAGATGAACTTTAAAAAAGATTAAGAAATATAATTTGTGATTTTCACATTGAATAGCTATCCAAGCGCCCACCCTAGAGAGAATCCTGATTACAAGTGTCATTTTAATATATTGTTCATTTGTTTGAATGCTCTCCATCATGACACTTGTAGAAAATTATTTTCTCGTAAAATTTTATTATTTGGTTATGTGTGCATAACATTCTCCTCATGCTGGTCGAAGACATTGGAAATTTGGGAAAAATTGAAGGAATTGCTCCTTTTCTCAACTTCTTGTTTTTTAATGGTGCACTGATCAATTGTCCTGTTTTTTTATCATAGCCTGGTGATTCAGTCAAAGTCAGATGATGAGAAATTGCAGTTCACATACCTTCATATACAAAAATTAAAAACCTGTAATTAAAATGCACTAGGAAAAAATCACAGTATACTACTTTATTCAATAAAGATTTTTTACCTTAGTATTTCGTGTTGAAATAAAATCACGTTTTTGGATAACTGAAATCCATTTTTTATGTAACCCTTTGTCTTTTGGAAATGAATATGTGCTAACGTTTGGACCATTTCGATAATTTCCACGACAGAAAGGAACGTAGCAGTTATACAACATAGCAGAATTAAAATTATTTTGTAATTTTAATACACAACTTATAACTTTAATTATCTTTATCAACAAATTCTATTAGAAGATTCTATTTAGAAGAAATTCTAAATAGAATCTTCTAATAGAATGGCCTTCGAATGATGACGTCACGGAAAACATACGTCATCGCGATCAGGCTTTGAGTAGAGATGGTATTGGTATAAGACGGTGTTATAAAATATATCTGAAATTATAATTCTCTTTCTTTTTTACATAATTCTGCATAATAATATTAGTGAAAGATACAAAATTGTTTGATGCATAACAAATTTGGGCTTATCTACAAAGATATATTTCATGAATACAAAGCGAAGGTTTAAGTTAAAATCCTACAGCACTAGAAAAAGACTTGAGCGTTTTACTAGTCGAAAATGTGCCTTTAAAAGAAACATACGCTCCATAATAACTGAAAATTGATTAAATTAAAAATAACGAACATGAGATTTCTATTCTGTAATCCCAAAAACGCCATATTCTCTATTTAGATTTTCATCAAAACAGGACTAATATTAAAAATCCGTTAAATTTTGGGGCCGCTATTTTTGCTACCCTTTTTGAATTAAAATTTTTCAACTAATAGGTGATAGGATATTTTTCTTTTCATGAAATACTCAAATGATCGAGAAGTAATCATTTTTAAGCCATAAATGAACATTAAAAATTTAGCTTCCCCTTTGGAATGGAATTTCATATTGCCATAATTTTTCGAATCAGTTCGGTGGTACCTAAATAACATGTAAAAATTTCAGTTTTCTAGGTCATGGGGAAGTATTCATATTTTTATGGACCCAAGTATTCGAATATTTTCCTATAACTTAGAATACTGAAATTCTGACGGACATAAGTATTTGAATATTTCCGTATGATCTAGAACACTAAAAATCTTACATAAATATAACGGACATAAATCGTACATAAATATCGGACATAAATATTTGAATAATTCAACTATGAACTAAAAGAGGGAAATTTTTATGGAAGTAAGAATTTGAATATTCGTTATGATCTAGAAGACGGAAATTCTTATGGAATAAAAATATTAGTACTTTCCTAAGTATCCCGAATCGTTATATATATATATATATTACATTAATTTTCAGGAATATCACAAGATCATTTCATTTTAAAATTTTTTCTTTGTTTTGAACGAAGTTTATACATTTCTTTCTGAATAATAGTTGGCCTTTATATATTTAGTAATGTATATAAATGGTAAAAATTATAAACCTTATTAAAGATATTCATTTTTTGAAAAAATTATTCTTTAAGGGAGTTCTGTCTGAAATAATGTCTTACATCATGAACGTATAGCTAGTTTATATAGACTTACTTGTAAAATAATCTTTGGAAATGTAAAAATACGTAAGGGAAAATACAATAAAGAAGTATGTTCAAACTGGAATTTTTTATCATTTTTAGTAGGGCTCGGCAGTGAGACTGCACGAACGAGGTTGATGCACTCTCACTGCCAAGCCGTTCTAAGAGTTCCCTTATGAACCTTATAGGAGGGAAGAATATATTGCTTTAAGATTAATCCGTTAAATGTAGCTGGAACGATAGTGTTAGTACTTCGTGATCGCAAAAAAATGTAGTTTTTTGGGGGGCCAGATTACTGCAGTCTCCAAATAGAGAAAAATTGGATGAGCATACAATTGTTCCATTAAATTTTAATCAAACGAATTAAAATTTATTAATGATTTATAATAGAACAACTTATCATATATAACTTATGCATTACATATTAAATATACTATTCGATCTATTTTGATCGGCTATGCTATAATATTCTTGCACTAATATCAAGTAAGATAAATTATTCCTTTGTTTCTAATCTGTATTTTACATATAATAAAAGAATTTCATCCATGCACCTAAAATATAAAATTGGAAGCAGTGGTTTTGGACTACTGCTCTATTTTTGCCATTGCTGTTTATGTAAATAATCCGGTTTTTATTAATCTTATAGGAAAAAAGATAATGCCATATAATTTAAACATGCTACTGTTTATTTAACTAAACTGGAAACAATTTTCCAGCGCTAATTATTTTCATTGCAAAAGTAATCTCAAAATACTATTTTAATTAAAGCATCATATTAATCTTTAGAAGGAAAAACATTGAATTTTCAATCTGGAAAATTAAATATATTTTGAATTTTAAATAAGTTTTATATAAAAGACAAAGAATGTCATGAATATTTTGAGGACAATGCACATAGTTCTGTTGTATAACATGTAATATTGTTATTTCGTAGATTTTGATGACAAAATAACGAAAAATTATTAACTTGCGTCGATAATATTAATACTTTCATGAATTATAAAGAATTTAAAATGATTATCAATAATTTCATATAAACTATTTGCTTCCCATTAAATTGAAATTTTAATTACTAAGTTTTCATGTTTTGCTATGATTGAATTGTAAAAAATTCTTCGATAAGGGATAAAAATAAATAATTTTAATTAATTTGAATATATAATTAGATTTTTCAAAAAAACTCTGCGGATTCTTTATAAATTCATTATTATTATACTGTAGTTATAAAATTATTATTATAAAATAATTGAATTTTCATCGATTTAGCATAATCTATTATGATATTAATTTTTGTGCCTTATGGATAATTATGATTTAATGCTATAGAAAACATTTATAATTTGTTTACTATAAGAATGATGATTTCTTTACTATTAAATTTTCCTGAATAAGTTTTTACAGATCTATCACTAAATTCGGAAATTTCACTCAATTTATAGACCAATATTTTATAGAAATCTTCAACCATAAGAAATCATTTCAGTTTAAAATTTAGTTTTTTTACGTAGTTTTTAAAACAATTTAGTTGTTTCCAATAATTCGCAAATTTATTAAAGTTATTTTTGGATGAAAATATTAATTTATAACCAGAAAAAAGAACTCTACTTAATCGTCATGCGCCCACCGCGCTGTAAAAATTTTCATTGCACACTTGCTTTCAAAAAGATTGGCCACCGCTGGTATAAAGTAATATCAAGAATTGATATTTTAAAAAAATTGTTGCGTCCCCAGTGAGGATTCTCAGCAGACATGATGATGTTATAAACCCCATTTCTTCGAAAATTAAGCAAAAGTAGCCAGTTTTCCAGCAAATTTGTTTGGTAGAAATTGATTTTAAACGATTCTGAATGGAAATAGTAATTCGAAACAAAGAATGCATTTTTTATTGGACGATTTTCTCACTGATAAGACTAATGGCGCGGAAGTTGTTTATTTCTTCTCGAGAATGACACTGACATGTTCCGTTTTTCCCTTGATTGGAAGGAAAGTTAGTTTTGATCCAATCGTGGTAAAAACGAAACATGCGAAACACGTCGTTTTCGAGAAGAAATAAACTACCATCATCAGTCTTATCAGTGAGAAAACCGTCCAATAAAGAAATGTGCCCAAAATTAGCTTCCGATTAATTTTAAAAAAATGAGCAAATTCTGTCTTAAATAATGAGTAAATTCTGAATAAAACAGAGCTTAGAATTATAAAATTTTATTAAAAATGAATAGATAAAAAACAAATCATGAAAATAATATTGACTTATTATTGACAGTTATATCAGAACTTAAATTACACAATTATTAAATCTATCAAACTTCATCTTATTTTATATTTAAATTTATATACATTTTCTTGATATGTTCTGTACTTTTTAAGTGTTCAATTAAATATTGCATATTATTAAATCTGAAAATACCACACAAATTACAACCTTCTATGGCATTGTCGTCATCGACATCATTGTTCTCAGAATCCTCAAGAGGCCTAGTTATATTTTCTACTTTAAGATAATCTTCCTTTGATGATTTTGTTGTGTGATTTTGTTGTGAACATTGCAATTCATTGTTTTCTTTTTTTATAGCTCTTCTGAACTCTTCTTTAATATGAGAAGAACTATACATATGCTGTCGAAAAGGTATAGGTCCCGAAAAAACTTTGACACACAACTCACATCGCAATACTTCGTCATCTTCTGAAGATTTCTTAATCATCTCTTTCTTCCATCGACTATTATTTTGAAATTTTTGATCAAAATTAACTTTTTCATCAAACTTATCATTGAATAGAGCATAATTCATTTCTTTGTCCATCTTTTGAAACCTATAATGAAGCAGTAAAAAATCATTATGGTAAAAATACTTTAATCTAATTTTTTATCATAGTTTAAATAGAGAATATGGACTTAATATTTATTAATTTAATAAGTTTATTTGAGTATTGTATTATCAGAAAAACGCTTATCTAACCGAAAATTATTAGATTTTAAAGATTTACTTAAAAATTCATATTCCAGAAAGGGATTGAAATGTTCAAATCAGTGATTCCATTGTGGGAAAAAAGTCATCTCAAAAATATCTTATCATGCTGTATAATCTAATATTTAAGTAAATAAAGTATGGCAATTTATAAAAAAATCTGAGTTATTTTTGCTTTATTTTCGTTCCTCCAAATCGAGTAAGTTTTTATGAATTTTGAATACTGTATTCTCTTGACTTAAACCAGGGGTGTCCAACCTTTTGATTTCCTTGGGCCACATTTGAAGGAAAAAAATTGTCTCGGGCCGCACATAAAATGTCTTAATTCTAACGATAGTTGTTAAGCAAAAAAGTTAGTAAATAGTATACAATATATGATATCCATCATGAAAATAGGCGAAATGTCGTAGCATAATAAACTTTGACTTTTCGTTCAGAAATTTTTTTTAAATCAATGAGCGAGTCAAGTCATTGAAATAAGAAATATTTTAGAAAATGGAAATAGGAAATGTAGCTAATATTTAAATAATAAATCTTCATTAACTTCATTATTTTTTATATATATTTTTAGTACAAAGATGAAACAAATTTCTTTTTCTTTATTAGTGGGATATTTGATGAAGTTACGGCGAATTTCAAAAATAAAAAATAAGTACATAAAAATCTCAAATGTTTTAACCACTTAATGCCTGAATTGCGAAGTTACGGCGAATTTCAAAAATAAAAAATAAAAAATAAGTACATAAAAATCTCAAATGTTTTAACCACTTAATGCCTGAATTTCGGGCTTCGTTCCGACTAGGCAAATCGGGTTTTAACTAATTTCGAGTTTTGACGGTAACATATACCCGATTTCTTTTTGTCGTGGTTTTTCTTTTTTTGTAATATATATTTTAAAAATTACGTGTTTTACGTTCGGTATTAGCGACTTATTAACCGATAATGGTACACAATTATGTAATATACATATACATAATACAAAATATACGAGTCCGTCAGACGTACAGTACGTGTAGGGGAGCCGAAATTAGTCTGGTCCCGGCCGAAAAAGTTTCTGTCGAAAGCCTGAACCCAGCACTTCCTACTTGTTGGCGTCCACAGATTTTTGAAATCTACCAGAGTTATCCTGTTATTTGAAGGAGTAGCGACTTTTTCCCCCTCTGTATAGAACCCTGGTTAGCTTTTTAAAATATCGAGCAAAGTGGCCACCGATAGATTTTGTGCGCCCTAAACTCCAACTTACGGTTAACCAAACCTAACTAAAAATTCGTTCCTTCTCCGAGTCCGAGTGAATTAGCGCGCGTTCTTCCGGTTTAGGTCAAAAATGGTGGAAAAACTAGTGACGCTTTTCCGTGGTCCGCCACGGTATTCGATGTCGAGTCAGGCGCGTGTCGCCGTCTATATTGTAAAATTTCGATCGATTCCGTGAAAAGTCTGTCCTACTCTAGGCTACCTAATAAACCGCGGCGCGCTTCTTACATTAGAAATGAATTAAAAGCTGGACGAGAAAATCGATAATATATTGGGCTCGGACCATTTAAATGCCGTTCTAGGTAAGCGGCCGGACGGGGTTTATCGAAGGTAAACACGCACCAAATTCCGAGGCAGCCGATGACGTCGGCCATCGATCCCACCTACTAATCTCTCGCTCCCTCCCAGTAAACTTTAAAGATAGATCGAATAACTAACCCACTAGCTAGTCGGGTGGGCGAGCGTAGGAAAGGTTAGTTGCCATAACAACGGAGGTAGTTTGGAATCGGCTGGGAGACGATTTCCTACCGGAGGTGCCGAAATCGAGTTTCTGCGTTTAAATTTACCGGACGGGTACGAATTTAAGCTTTAAAATTCTGTGGGACGATTACCCTCGTTTAAAAATTTATATTAAAGTGGTGAATTAAACCCATTTAATAAAAAAATGATTTTTATGAAAATCGATTATTAACGCGTGGAAAATTTTCTGAAATTACCAAAAACGGTAATTTTGAAATATCGACTACATTAATATTTTTATCCGCCACTTTTAAAGCGAAAATTAATGTAAAAGTGTAGCGGTAGATGGCGCGGCAGTTTTCTAGGAGAAAAATAGCTGGGAGGGTAAACCCTAAACCCACCACCGGCCAGAGGTATTGCCTGGATAGAAAGTGGTGTTAGGCCCGGACGGAGGTCTATACATCGATACAGCCTTCCTTAAAACACTCGAATACGCTTAACTTTTACTATTCGGTCAAAAGCGATTTTATTTCGTCTTCCCAGGTGTAAAATTAAAACCATTCCAGTAGAGGGCGGTTTTATTTAGTATCCGGTTACGTTTCGAAAGAACAAAAACTCTGGAAAAATCATCCACCTATATATATTTTTTTTTTGGCCGAAAGAACATCCATTCTAGTCAGCTGAGATGGCCGGTGACGTCACCAGCGGGGACTGGAGCCAACCACGGACCCGGCTGTTCTGTGACGTCACCATTCGAATTTTAGCCGATAAACTTTTCCAATCGGAGTCCACCGGAAACTAAGGTCCGGCATAAATCGGGGCGGTAAGCGCTCCCCCGTAGGGATTTTAAAGTAAAAATAGACCGACGGCTTTTAGTCGACGGCGCTATATTTCTGGACGGAAGGATCGGCCGCTCGACATCCCGTTTACCGGAACTACTTTCAGTATGTCGAAGTCTGGGGAGAGGTAGAGATGCCGCCTATCACTGACCATAAATAGAAGGTGAGTAAAAAGTACGACGGGGTCGTAGGTACGCGTAACGGCCCCGATCACGGAGAACGCGTTAGGCCGTCGGGACGCGTGATCGAGTTAAAACGTTGGGACGGATTTGAGCCTCCGCCGACGGATCGACTCTCGGCCATAATACTAAACGGGTGACGTCAATCCGTGTAGAAGTGCGTAATTGCTGGTCGGACCGCTGCCATTTGGTCGATAGCCAGTAAGATGTTGGGTAACAAAATCTATCAATTTTATTCGATAGGTGGGGAATTAGGCGAGAGGGAAAGGGCCTTCCACGGAGGAAACCGTGGCCGTGGACCATATACTTTTCGAGGGGCCGCACGACCCGTCATTCCCTCTATATTCGAAGATTTCCCGGCGTCGAGATGGACCGCATCCATTAACTGGAAGGACCGCCGTCCGCGGCCATTTTAACCCGTAGCCCACGCTATTTCCGAGAGCTAGGCCCGCCGAAACGGTCGGGCCCGCAGTGGAGGTGTCTGGGTCGGACCGGGAGGAGGTAGTTCCGAAATCTGGCCGAGGGCGGGGAGGAAGCGCCAGGCGGTGTTCCGGGGACGGAGACGGAACCGTCAGACCGATGGAAGGGAAAGGCCACGGTCTAGAGATTTTCCGCGTCTGGGGGATGTCGGATAACCCACTCCGTTTAATCTGTGGAAGGGAGGCAGTTAGACCTCGAGGTGGAGGCGGCCGACCGAGAAAAGATCGGGGACCTCATGGGGCTGGGGGATGTCGGATAACCCACTCCGTTTAATCTGGAAGGGAGGCAGTTAGACCTCGAGGTGGAGGCGGCCGACCGAGAAAAGATCGGGGACCGTTTATCAGATGTTTCCGACCGGCCAAATAATGGTGGAAGGGGCGCGAAGAAATTGCGGACCAACATCCAGATTTTTACTGCGGGGAGGGCCGAGGCGAATTTTCTTCCGTCGAATCGAGGAAGGAGTAGACGAGCTATTAATAGCGCAGGTTTTTTGTGCCAGAAAGCGAACGACAAACACTACCAGTCGGCCTGCGTCACTTTAATTATCGGCCGGTAATAATTTAGGAAGGTGACGGAAAAGGAGTTTAGTCGACGTATAGATTTGCTAAGGATCGGTGTAGGGAAATTTTCCATTTCCAGCGGTAATTAGCCTTCTGACCAGGACTCGGGGCCCGGGAAAGGCTGAAAGTGGGGACTTTATACCGGGAGCGAAAAATGTTTTCGCAAACTGCGGCTTTTTTCAAAAAATTCCCGTTTTGGTCCGGTCCAGACCACACTCCGCATATTTATCCGCTCTCGGTTGTTAATACTTTTCCCATTTAATGGTCCGGCGGAATAAGCCTTTGACCAAACTCTTCTCCAGTTGGGGACAGGGAAAATCGCCGCTTCTGAAGAAAGCCTTTTCGTTCCGGTCACTTACGCCCGACCTCCGTGGTCGGGAAGTGTCCTGCCTCTAAGTTAACCAGCCCCAAAAACTATTCGTCTCTCCACCTTTCTGCCATATTGGTCCCCAGCGCCCGCCACCCGGCTGCTGGCTTCCCGCTAGTAAATTCGGACGCCTGGCGCAGAAACGACGCGTCAAAGCGCTTGGAAGCACCAGCCACGGCATTTTTAGCGCAAAATGTCAAATATTGGATCCAGTGGAAGGGACGTGACTCGCAGCCGCTGTTAAGTTGTCGGTTATCTCGGTTTCGTTGTTTTTGTGCCGCCAGCGACTCCTGCACGGCGGGCCCTCCCGCCGGCCATATAAGTTATCACCAGAAGACGACGTCGGGCCTGGCCGCCGTTTCTATCGCTCCGGTAGTTTTCCCGTTAGCGACAAACTAATGGGGAACTACCCGACAAACTTTTTAATCCCCACTAGTCCCGGGTCAGTTTAAATTCCAGCTTCCACTGGTCCCGATCTTCGTCGTCGGCTACCAGCGAACGGGAAAAGCTGGCGGATGTCGGCCAGGCGGCGACCCAAAAATAGCCAGGGGATCTGGTTGCCGTTCGTCACGCTGGGGGGAGTTGGCCCGCCTCCGTCTTCCGACTGCGCCGGCGGGGTTACCACGCGCTTCTCCGTCCGATCGAATTCGAACCTTCCCTCCACCGCGCTAAACCGGATCGGCTCCGTCGCTAAGAACAAATTATCTTAACCTTAGTTTCGAAAGGTTTTTACTCGGTCATCGCGCCAGGCTTTCTAACCCTATCTACCTGGCCTCCGACTATTTTACTCCGGGCTCTCCGGCCCTACCGCCCCGCTGTGTTACCAGCGCCGCTTCTTACATCTGGACTAGGCGCTCGCGCGCTAGCGCATTCCTTCTTCGCCGCCGTTTTGTTATAGTTGGGAAGCTGCCAGGATGAAGCGTGCCCGGTGCCGCGCGGCGAGATCTGGTTTCTCCTCTGTTTGGAAGAAATCCAAAGCCTCTCCGGCGCCACTCTCCTCCTACCGCGGACTCCGTCCCGGGCGGAAAACTCGAGGGCGGAGGTAGTTGTTTACTAACGTGTGCGGCGGCGTTGGTCCGGTGTTTACCCAAATGGCGGAGCTTTCCTTCTCTCCGTCCCGACTTACTAGATCTAACTGATCGCACGTGCTGTGTGCGTGGCTGTAACGGGAGCCGAGTTGGCCCGCTGCCAGACACGTGACCTTCGTCACTTCCTCCGATTCTCCACTGCCGACCGGGGACATACGATACCCGACAGGAGGGTGGAGATCCCCTCTTGGCTGCTCCTTCTCCAGCTTCTCTCGACCCCCTCCATCACTCCGGAGCAACAGATGTTAGGCGAGCTGCCAGAAGATGGTGATAGAACTCTGTCTCGCTTCCAAATAAGGAAACTGAACCTCATCCTTCGAAACACGAGTTCGGCGAACAACGCGTCGTCGCGGCCGTCGTCACACCAGATGGTGCCAGTATTGTTACGGGGTGGCGCGTTTCACCTCCGGCTGGCCAGTCGGGCCTCCATAAAAAATTATTGGGCCCGGTTTATCGGCCCCCTTTGCCGGTTTTCCAGACTTTGTTTATGCAGGCAGATGTGCGGATACGAGTAAACACCCGGAAATGTGACTTCCCGTTGGCGACTTATTTGTCAGAGGATTTATCTGGTTATCCTCCCTGTTATTTACCCGGCTTGACCTTGATGGCCCTCCGGTCCGAGCCGTTACCCGGGCTAAATGGCGATGGGGTCGCTCGGCGCTGCCTCCACCCGGCCTGGCCTTTTCGGCGGTCGACTAGCGCTGGCTTAAGTGACTACTCGTCATTGGCCGTCCCACTCGCGACGTCAGCCGCGCTGGTCGCGCATGTGTACATGCCCGGTGTACCAAACGGATATTTAGACTTAAGTCATATCGTTCCTGCGGCGAATTGAGGTAGGCTGCTATTTTTGGTGTTTCTTTATTCCGAGCTATTTTCGGCGGGTCATCACAATACTCCGCGTATGGCATCAGTGTACGCGTCTAGCTCTTCCCGGATGGCGCACTAGCAATAAGGGGGCGACCATGGGAGTTGAACGAACTAACCTGGTTCTTTTTTCTCGCGTTTCCAGGACGGATCGCGCGTGTCTTTGAACCTGGATACCGACACGTGTTATGGCCCGTCGACTTGTCTCCTACGAGAAAGTATCTGGTTGGAGAGAAAGGCCGCCGGCCACTCCAATACCAGCTAATACACTGACCTAGTAAGCGTCGAGTTTGTTAACCCGCCTTCGGTTCCTTGACCTTGCGCCTGCCTTTTTCTCGTTCCGATTTCTTCCCGGTCGACACTCGGCCCAGCCAACGTCTGGGGATTAAACATATGGAGGATATCGGATCCCCGTTTCCTGTTAGTCTGCTCCGACTTTAAGAAAACCCTCTTATCTCGAAGGAGACGTCTCTTTTTCCGCCTGCAATAAAAATTTCCCCTCCAGATGGGTTAAATATCTGCCTTTATCCCGATACGTAATTTATTCGCGCACCTATTCCCCGCCTTTCTCCAATGATGCTGGATTACCGCTTTGCCCCCACACCCAACTCGCGCATTCGGAAACAAAACATTTTATTCTTCTTATCTTTCCTCCGGTTTCCTATAATTAGGTAGGTAAGACGTCTTTTAAGAAAAGTTTTGACGTGTGTGTACATTTTCAGATTGAAATCCTTCCCTCTAGGGCCAGCAGAGCCGCATTTATTCGTATGACCACAAGCTGGCGTTAACTTTGAAAACAGCTTCTGTTCCTTTTAACGTCAACTATCAACAGTCCCTTCGTATTGTGAGTCTGCAAAAACAGAGTTCTGTGCCTTGTTGTCTACCGCCATCCGGCATGGGGAGAAAAAAGATCCAAATATCCCGAATCACCGACGAGCGAAATCGACAGGTAAGAATATGTTTAGGGTAATCCCCATGGAGACCAGCAATTTCCTTGTTACGTAATTACCTGCCGCCGTATCTCCCATTGTTCGGTGGGAATTTTTTCTCAAAACGCTATCCCACTTTAAAATTTTTTTTTTTCAAATATTCTCAGGTGACTTTTACCAAGCGGAAATTTGGATTGATGAAGAAGGCATACGAACTCAGTGTGTTGTGTGACTGCGAAATTGCTCTCATCATCTTCAATAGCACCAATAAGTTGTTTCAGTATGCCAGTACCGACATGGACAAGGTTTTGTTGAAGTATACGGAATATAACGAACCTCACGAAAGCAGAACAAATAGTGACATTGTCGAGGTTGGTGCACCGAAAACCGTTTACTTCGGATATTATTTTTATATAGAAAATTTTAAAAAATGTTTTTACAGGCACTAAGTAAGAAGGAACATAAAAATTCGTCGAACGGTTGTGAGAGTCCGGAGCCCGAACAAGACCAGTACGTTCTCACTCCACGTACCGAAGCCAAATATAACAAAATTAACGAAGAATTCGAGCTGCTGATGCAAAGAAATATCCAGTTAAACGGGAGTAGGGTGAGTAGAATTTTCTTTGTTTTATGCAGAAATTTGCTGTTCTTATTGGCCATCCATTTGTAGGTTCCGCCTCCAGTCATCAGTCAGGGCCTATCGCCGTTGTCTATTAGTGCATCCGTGAACAGCACCGCTTATAATTCTCCGGATCATGGGTTATTACACTCTTCTCCTCAGATGCCCTCGCATACCAGTGTTAGTCCTCGTCCTAGCTCTTCGGGTAAGCCGTTTATCCTTTTCGTCTAAAAGAAAATGCCATCTTTGGTTTTAAATTACTTTGCTTTCTGACCAAATTTTAAATTCTTCCTCTGCAGGAACGTTACTGGACATTAACGGCACCACTGCCAATGGTTATCATCGGCCGGTTTCTCCTGGTTCTCCGGAATTGGGGAATAAGCACGATAAACAGAGTTCTTCGCCACCCGGCGGTGGAACGAGACCGAATCTTAGAGTGGTCATCCCTAACTCTCATCAGGCAACTGCTGGCCTTGTTAGAAAAATTTTAATTCCTTAACATTAATTTACTTGAAAAATTATAATAGTTTGATGTTCCTTAAACAGATATCTCGAAATTCCAACATTTCCCTCGGTACTCCGGTGGTTTCCGTCACTACCCCTCTTCCTAGTGTGACAAGTTATCCGTCCACGCTCACATCCAGTTTTACAAGTAAGAAATTTTATAATTTGATCGATTATCTGAAATTTTCTTTTGACGAAAATTTCTTTTGAGGAAAATTTCTATTATCTTGCAGACGATTTCCAATTAAATACCGACCTGAGTCTGGGATTCAATTCTCCAAATCTCTTGCACGGTTGGTCGACACAGAATCCTCTGTCTAGCGTCCCGGCGGGCATGAGCCAGAGCAGGTAAGATTGTGCTATTTCTGGTGTGAGAAAATGTAATTTTTTTCTGTTGTAGTTAATATAATTTTTCGATTGTGCTTTTAGCCCCAGTGCAACTCTTACATCTGGTGTTTTGCCTCACATGTCTGTTAATACTCCTCCTCCTTCGTCGCCACTCTCCGTCAAAATTAAGAGCGAACCCATTTCGCCTTCCAGAGATGGTTCCACGCTTCAGCGACCGCCGTCCGTGACTGGCCACCTCTCGCCCGGGCATTCCCTTATTCCTTCGGCTTCGTCGTCTCCGGACCCCGGTGTCGTGCCGGAATACGATGGGCCCATTGCCAAGAGAGTGCGTCTGAATGCGGATAGTTGGGCAACGTAGTGAATCTTCTTGTCGGTATGAGGATGGTCTTCCCGTACCCTTTTGTAGTCGTAGCTCACAGTTCACGACGACCACCCCTTTGGCCTTTTTTTTTCTAAATACGTGCACTGTGCACTTTAAACGAGGTTATTAAAGATTTGGATTTTTGGTAACTGTAACATAAATCACATCTGTACCATAATGATACTGCTCACACCGAAAACATTATGCCGTCTGTTAAGAGGAATGGCTTCGAGACTGTCCTACGCTTCGTACGTCAACAGCCGAGTTACGTAAGGTCAACAATGTTAGAACAGTTTTGTTAATATCCGTCTTCGCCCCAAAAGCTACTGTGATAGAACGTGAAAACCGAAAAGATGGTGTATTCTTGTAGGACGTCTTATTTCGATGAAAATGGGAGTGGTATCCCCGACTACCAGAAGAAACAGATCCTAACTTTAGTGATATTGGGCATAGTGAGAAATATAGAGATTTTATACCAAAGTTCTATTACGATGATATAAGTTTTAACAGTTTGGATATTATTGGGCAAAATGTTTTCTATGATATAGATGTTAGTCACCAAACATGGCCTCATAATTTAAAAGGCATGATAGAGGTAGCACTATTTGAAAATTTCTATTTTCATTAGTTACATTCCCTATGTGGAGAGACAAAATGAACAATAGTGTCCAAGCCTTGCACTATAAGTTATCTATTATTATAGCGAGTTGTTTCTCTGTCAGAGATGCAGACTGCTTTGTTGAAGTACTTAAAAGCTTCCTTTTATAAATTTATTCCTATATTGTTGAAAGTTACATCCTGCACCAAAACAATCTTAATTTGTTCTGTGCATGCGAGTCCACAATTTTGTGGCTTGTTACTGTTCTGACATTGCAGATTTTTTGCCTATTGGGATATAGAAGATTAAAAATGATCGGTGTTGATGGTTGTTGTTTGTGATGGTAGTAATATGAAAGTTATGGTGATATCTCCCTTCACCAATTTATCCTGTCAAATTATCTTTTTATGTTTGTGTAGTATTTTAAAGTTTTCTGGTCAGTTAATGTATAATCTTCCATGTACAGTCAAAACTGCCAGAAAAAAATATTGTCACTATTGAACTGCTGTTGAGAATGCAGATGAATTTATAGCAATTTTAAAAAGTAGCTGGTTGACTGTGAAGGCCGACAATTTGCTTCATGTTTAGACTTTTATTTACTATCAGTCTTATTGTGTAAATAATGGCTATCACCCAATTTTTGTGCAGTGTGTGAATGTTAGCATGTAAAATTTTAAAATATTTATAATATGTGAACTTAGTTCATTTTTAAATTCTTTAATTATTGTATTTAATGTAAAGATTACAATAAAGCACAGCTTCCCACCCTTACTGGATAGTGCCATATTTTATTTTGCCATAAAATACTTGCTAAAGTGCCAAACCTTATGGGTGGGAACGGCATTGTAAAAATTGTTAATATAAACATCGGTTACTGACGACCTGTCGTTTGGTAACGTGTCTTTCAACCGAAGCCTGTTCTAGTCAACCAGCTTCAAATACATGGGTGCAACATGCCCATAGAGATTGTCAAATTTTAATGGAAAAGTCTCGTTACAAAACTGTTTGCCATTCATTGTTGTTGGCACAACATCATGCTTAGGTTGTGTATTTTTATCTGCCTGTGAAAAATAAATAACAAACAAAAACCACTGGTTTCTTGTTTTAAGAACAGTACACTTTTGTAATGAAGTTTACAAATAAATTATTTACTATTAAAATGAAGTTGATACAGTTTGGCCCCATTAATTACTGAATTGTGTAATCTTTTTATAACATTATAAATAAATTATAATTTTAATAATTGCTACAAGCCATCAAAAATATTATTTAACTTTATATATTACATTTGAAGTTATCGTTTAGGAAAGAGCCTCATAAATACAATCATCCAGAGAAAGGTGATACATACACTGCCCAGAACAAGCCACACCCACCAATTACAACACCTCTTGGAGTGCTTTTCTAGTCGGTCCGTTTCGACTTTCAGCCGAGAGTAGTTTTGATCCGTTAAGTGAGAAGCCTTTTGGAGTGTCTAAGGAAAAGAAATATATTTTAATTTTGGTTTTAATCTATCATCAAAGACTAAACAGTTAATTTCAGTTAAGTAGTTGTTACTGTTCTACTGACACTAAAATTCAGTCTGACTCACAGTTTTGATAAGCTGCCAACATGATTTGGTTGACCTTCAATATATTTACATAAAGTTAATGAGAGGAAGTGCCCAGTATCAGACTTCCATCCAGATCTCTAACTTTATGAATAGGTAAGACTGAAATTTTAATTTCATTAATACTTTTTAATAACAAACTTATAATCAATGAATTGATCAAAAAATAGCAAACATGGTATACCAACATATAGTAATACAGAATTTCTGTAAAAATTTTATAATTCAGAATTAAATAGGCAGTATTCCAAATTTAACATTGACTTCGTAACAATAGGAAGTGTAAGTTAACCAATTACTTCAACTAATCCCGGAATTTTTGATTTGGAATTTTCATTTGAAAATTATTTTTCTGATTTCATAAATAATAACGATAGATAAGTTTAGATATGCACACTTGATGTTATATTTTTAAAAGTTTGTCGTTAAAAGCAATTCACTTAAATTTTTATTTTTGACTGGATAAAAGCTCAAATCATAGTTTGAATATGTGATTGAAACTGCTAATTTGAAATTTGGTATTTGAATGAAAATGCATTAATTATTGTTATTTATTTATGATTAAGTTGCAAACTTTTCAAGTTACTTCAATAATATTAAAATAGGTATTACATACAGTAAGTTTCGAGTTAGCAATGCATAATTATTAAACATGTAAGTTAATAGACCGTCAAACATGGCTGACTTGTCTATATTTCAAAATCTTGTTAGAATTATCTTTTCCTTGTGTAAGGTTACAAATTATCAAGCTAATGTACTTTGACTAAAAGGAAACCCAACCTTATTGTTTGAGTGCAAAAATGAAACACTAAATTATCTTCCTAACTACAAATGGTGAGAAAATTGTTTAGAAGAAATACAGATCATACAAGTAACTGAAAGTAAGATTATCAACAGTTGGAAAAATAACTTTTGAATAAAAATTTTGAATCAAAAACGTCAGTAATTGATTTATCTCCATTTTTGTTGCACTATAGCATTATATTACCTGACTGAAGGAGAGACAATCTAAACATGAACAATATCCCATCACTAATATAATATTTGCTAATACAGTTGGTATTATTTGCAATATAAATATTATATCCCTCGGTTTATAAAAGTTATTGGAACCTTAAAAATTGTTCACTAAGTGAAAATTCATAAATTGGAAACTTACTTCCCATTAATTCTAATGTAAAAATTTTTAATCGGTTCTTAGAAATCAGAAAGTTCCTGCCATTTTACATACAGTAAGATCCCGTTTAACGTGGGGGATATGTTCCAACAAAATCAAGTGCTAAACGAAACAGCGTTAAACAAGGTCATCTTAATACGTAAATAATGGAGATAGGTGGAAGAGGACAGTGAATTAAAAAAATATATGTATTATTTTTTATTTTATTTTGTAACATATAATATTATTATTATTATTGTATTAGATTAATTATAGACATTTTTTATTGCTAATATCGATTTATATTCATAAATCATCCCTGAAAATCAAGAATATTCGAGTAAATAATTTATGATTGTGATAAAGAATATTCTTCCTCATTTGATACTTTTTGTTTTTTGTTAATTAAGAAGTCATCTAATGTCGTTTGCCTTTTCCTCTTTCGTTCAGCAAGCAATTGTCGACAGCCGGATATCGCAATCCATGACACTTCATCTTGTCTTTGAACTTCTATTAAAATTTAAATCATTTTGTATAAACTGATTCATAATTTCCGTAAGAGTGACTAAATTTGTTTTGAGAAAATCCGTTGCAAGTTCCTTTTGCTCTTCATTTTCAGATAATGCGAATTTCCTTGTCTTTGTGCAATTTCAGATTTATATGAGTATAACGGTTTGAAAAACTGCGCCAAAGTGAATCAAAACAAAAAATATTGAATTCGAAAAAACTGCATTATATCGAAACAGCGTTAAGCAGGATCTTACTGTATTGATGTTAAGACATTTCAAGAGCATTAA
The DNA here is from genome assembly GCA_000484575.1 of Olivierus martensii. Classification (NCBI taxonomy): domain Eukaryota; kingdom Metazoa; phylum Arthropoda; class Arachnida; order Scorpiones; family Buthidae; genus Olivierus; species Olivierus martensii. Next base: position 27,134 of record AYEL01043402.1, read on the forward strand.
TATAAATATCATTATGTGTACTATAATACAAGAGTTTGATAGTTATTATCTATTTAGCTTCTTGAATTTCAGAACCAGTAAGTGCCAAGTGATCTTTGAATTTAGTCTATTGAGATAATAAACTTGCCAATCATTTTAAAAAACAAAGCACTAATTGCAGTTAAGTCTATAAAATCAGTATAAATATTTATTAAAAAACGTTTTCGATCTTCAAACAAGATCCTCATCAATTTTCAATTCTTAAAGTTAGAATACAAAATTTTTAAATACAGTATTTAAAAATTTTTGTATTGTAATTTGTAAGAATTGAAAATTGATGAGGATTTTGTTTGAAGATCGAAAACGTTTTTTAATAAATATTTATACTGATTTTATAGACTTAATTGCAATTAGTGTTTTTGTTTTTAAAAAATTTAATTTGTAGTTTGTAGAGTTTTTGGAATAAAAGTGTTTGCCAATCATTGTTGTTTTATTTATTACTTAATATTTGAAGAAAGTTTGAAAATTTTTGACTTATTTATGCAATTCTCAAAAATCTTCATTCTAGTAAATTATTGACAAAAATAAAGCTAATTTTCTCAAAGTTAGTATTGATGTTTTTAATTCTATTTATTTTTTTGTTTTTAAAAAATTTAATTTGTAGTTTGTAGAGTTTTTGGAATAAAAGTGTTTGCCAATCATTGTTGTTTTATTTATTACTTAATATTTGAAGAAAGTTTGAAAATTTTTGACAAAAATAAAGCTAATTTTCTCAAAGTTAGTATTGATGTTTTTAATTCTATTTATTAAAAATCCATTATTTATACATTTTATTATGGTAATTATTTTAATAAAGGTAATAGATATAAAATAATTTACTTACTTAATCATTACATTAGTTACATTTAGCATATTCCAACAGAATGACAAAATGCTGTCGTTCAAATTTATACACAGATAAAAATACATTAGAGATTTATATGTTTGGAATAATGTGTAATCACTGTTTGATAAAGGTAAATAGAGTTGCATAATTGAATATCTTTGGAAAAATGCAGTAAATACATTATGGATACTTATTTCAGTATATGCCAAACTCTGGATTCAATACCAGATTCCATTCCCAATGAAAGCAGAGTACATTTGATACAATCAGTGAAGAAAATAAACAAGATAATCACTGATTTAAACAAATTACAGTGCCAATAGATCAATAATGAAATAGTTTTTTTTTTTTTTAAATTTTTGTTTACAAAACAATGGTATATTTCTGTTGTTTGTTAAACTGAAAATTTGTAAACTGAGGGATACCTGTAAGTCACAAATAAATTATTCACATTATTCCAAAAATTATCTTATTTATAAAATATTTAGCACAATTCTTAAGAATACTTGATTATAAATATAATAGAAATGAACAGTGCCGTAGCAAGGGTATAGCGAAGGTGGCCATGGCCATAGGCGCCATTCAAAATAGGCGCGTAATCCAAGGGATCACTACCATCGTCTCCCTCACGTAATCCTATAACAGATTTTTATTTATTAAAAAAAATGTAAGAAAGTTTATTTATTTTTAATGTGACACAAAAAGTGCAAAAAAAAATATCATGATGACGACGTGAATACCTACTAGTTTTCGTGTGCAGCAGCCAGTCGGGTAACAGACCGGTTAGATTTTTTAATTGGGAAAAATATTGTAACATCTTCAATTGACGATATACAGAAAAGTGCAAGTGATCTTTGTTCTCAATATAAAGAATTGGACAAATTTCAATTTTTCAATGAATTAGAATGCCTTATATCGCAGGCAAAAGTGATATTTCCAAATTTATCATCATTATATCGCAGGGAAATTTTAGAAGGAATTTTAAAATGGAACTTTGTGAATCATATCTATATTTAACCATGGCACTATGTATCCTGCTCAGGTTACCCGTTACTGTTGCTACTGGAGAACAAAGATTCAGTAAATTAAAAATTATTTAAGGTCAATGATGACTCAAAATCGATTGGCCAATTTAGCAATACTATCAATTGAAAATGATTTCTTTTTAGAAACTGATTTTAAAGAAGTAATAAATAATTTTTCAGAAATCAAAACATGAAAGCTGAAGCTTCTATAATAGCACATTTTATAAAATTTTATAATCTGTGTAAAATAATATTTGCTGAATCTGTAGCTGACAATTTTTATAATTTATATGTTTTATCCCGATTTTTCCTTCACACACATTAAATAAATAATTAATGAAAAAAAATTATAAAAAAAATTTTGCTGATTTATCTTTTTTATTCCCTACAAAGGCACCTTTTATATCTTGAGCCATAGGCACTTAGAGCAGTAGATGCAGCACTGGAAATGAAGGTACTCCTTGACTTATAAAGTTAAATTTGTATTTAAGTTTTTTGCTCAGAAATTATTATTACAGTTAAATTTAAGAAGTATGGTATTGTAGATGGTACTGTTAATTAATAAAAACAATGAATCTGATATATTTGGTAAATATATAAATGGGATAATAAAACATCTTAAAATTATTATATTAATAATTTTAAGATGCTTTATTTATTAACAAGATAATTATTAAGATAAATAATAATTAATACTTCAGTTGAATTTTTTCTTCTGTTTTGGATTGGTGTGAGTAAAACAGTCATCTTATTTTTGTATTATGCCTAATGTCTCTTTTAAGTTATACCAGTTTGACATTCAATCAAAAGCAACAATTTTTTATAGCAAACAACACAACTAGCTCACACTCAAGCTCATTTATATAAATTTCACAATGTTCTAACTTTATGTTAGATTATCATCAACATTTACATCATTGTTTTTATAATAATAATTCAATTCTTAATTTATTCTGTTTATAATTCCATCAAAATGAGACTATCTTTTATCTCAGTCAATAATGAGAATTCAAGTTGATAATGATGTCTATATAGATTATATGATGTCATTATATGCATTTTTGAAGATAAGACTACTATTGTCTTTTACTGCTATGTTTGAAAGTTGGGAGTTTAAATGTCTTTTATCAAAACTAAATAAAATTGAAATAATAGAATATATAAGTAAAGATGTGTGTTTGAATATGGTCTATCATCATTTTTTTGAAAGGTCGATAAGGGCATTTTTCAAAACTCCACACTATAATTGAAAATGTCAAACTCTTGAAAAGTTTATAATACTAAAACCAATAGACAGTAATTCTCATATTATGTGTTAAAATAATTTCAATATAATTAGCAATCAGTAGGAATTAAAATTAGGTAAAACAGTTAAATTCTTATCAAACAATCTATTTTTTATGTGATACATAAGTTCTTGGAATGTTAAAACAAATCTTTTACTTTGGTTTCTCATTCCTTTTCAGATATGGATTTATCACGTTCTTGAGAACTGCTAGCTCCACTGCAGTTTTTAAGCAAAGTGTATATATTTGGTCAGAAATATTTATTTTTAAAGTTTCTTTGCAAATATAAAATAAAAAATATATGCAATATTGACAGGCAAAAATCACTCTTTTCAATAATCTTCTTTTAAATAGTATGTCTTGGAGCATTGAACTTATCAAGCAAATGTTTCAATGGATACTGTTTTTTAAGTATTTTTGTTCAACAATACTAAAGTGCAAAGTAAATGAACTAAAATGAAAATTGTCTTTTTATTGTTAAATATATTGAATTATAACAACAACAGTTGATAATACCAGTGGAAATGAAATTATAGGCATATGAGATTTGTGTTTATTTATATAAATAATACTGTTTCTCATGCTTATGATTAACATTAGTTCTTGACTTTTATTCCTAGATAACTCTTAAAGTAAAAACTCGTAAATCAACAATCAATTTCCCACAGACATAATGTTAAAAACAGGAATTCCATTTTATTGAAATTTGACCATAATAAAATTAAATGCCAACAAAATCAATAGTTTATAGTGAAACCATCATTTATTTATCTAGAAAAGTGAAAACATGGCCTTTAAAATCAAGAAAAAAATAATAATAAATTGTATTACAAATGTCAAAGCATTTTTATTATTCATTATTATTATAATGAATAATATAATAAGTAAGATAACTTTTAAGTAGATGAACTTTATATAGATATAAGTAGATGAACTTTTATATAGATGTACTACTGCTTAAGCACAATCCAGAAATGAAAATTATTTGCCTAATTGTGTATGATAAAATCATGGCAGCCAGAGAGAATACTACTACTGCTTCTCATCCCACCCCATTTTGATTTTTCCAATTTCATAGCAGACAATAGAGTTTTTGCTATATAAACAGTCTTGTTGTATTTTATGGTTTGAAATGCCTATTTATGTTTAGAATTTATTTTATGTTAACTAATAGTTCATATTTTCCATATTTTTGATACTTCATATGTGAAAAATACTTGCAAAACAAGGGAATTCATAAACTGAGAACCAATGTTACAGGAAAACAATTCATACTTTTACTGTTCTGCCTTCAGTGTTTCTAAGATACTTATTATTATGCAATGAAAATTTTGATATAAACTTTCAAGGGCAATATTTCTAAGCATTAAAAAGTAATGTTTTGAAAATTCTTGAGGCCTCAAATTACTTGTCTTAAAAATAAGACATATGGAAACTTGCTAAAACAAGACAAATCTTGCTTCTTTTCCTTCTGAATCTACAAGCAGCATTTTACAGAAAAAATAAACTTTGTTAATACTGTTTTCAATTATTTTACATTTCATCACCACCAGTTTGTTATTCTAGTTGTCTCTAACTATAAGTAGAATAAGAAACTGATGATAAAATGTAAAGAAATTGAAAAGAGTACTAAAAAGCAAAAATAGTCCGTTTTTGCCATAAAGTACTATTTGATGACAAAGTTTAGGAATCTTGCTAATTTTAATGTGCACAGTATCATGATTATTATATCATCACCAAAGGTATGTGAGGAATGAAAAATCCACATAATTATATTTTATTATTTCTGTTTTGTTTAGTTATGGGGCATTTTATTTAGCTAAGGGTAAAAGATATACTCTTGACTTGAACTTTTCAAAATGGCAGTAAAAGATGAAATAGTTCTTATCATTGAGAATGTATGTAATGATATCATCTATTTCAGCAATTCTCAACCAGTGGTACATGTATAATCTTGACTTCCTATTTGTATACGAGGTATATTTTTGTTAGTGGTACTGAAAGTTTTTGATTTTGATAGTATGCATTTATGAAAAGGTTGAGAACTGCTAATCTAATCCATATAAACATTACTGGGATCTCATTTACAACTTGGGATCTCATTTATGACTGAGTTAAGGATTAGTCTCATTTTGATGGTATTAAAAATGGAATAAATTAAGCATTGAATTATTACTGTAAAGATGATGGCATAAAATATCAATAAGAATCTGTAAATAAAAGATTGAACATTTGTCTATGAAATTTTATGTGAGCGAGTTTCAGTGAGTGTCAGTCATGTGAATCGCTATATAAATGTGCTACTTTTGATCAATTGATCGATAAAGGTATGCTTACAAGTGACATTAGGCTTAGTACGCATTTGTATCAGTGTGGGAGTATTTTGATTTAAATAGACTTAAGGTTATTTTGATATCGATTATTATTGGATTGTAACATAAATAATTTTGATTGTATTAAAAAAAAAATTTATTCATTAAAAAAATAGGCTCACATTTAATCAATTATGTAATCACCATTGTTACTAATGACAGTTTACCATTTTATAAACAATTAATGAATGTTTTCTGAATAAGGATTGTATTCTTTGAAAATATTGTCAATACTGAACTGAAAAATATATAGAAAAATAGATTTGGTTCCAGGATCAAAGCTTTCACTTTTCTTCTTTTATTTCTAGATTAAATCAATATTGTTTTAAACTTTAAGTTAACATTTATAGAGAATGTGATTTTGTATTGTAAACAGTATAAAAAAAATCTGTTTATAATATAATTAAAGACTGAGCAGCAAACAAATTCCAAATTCATGGAACTTACCAATTTGCCACCTTACAATTTATTTAGCATTCAATTTTGTCAATAAAATTATAAAATTCTTTACTTTTGCATAAAAACATTAACATATAAACATTAGCATATTCACATTATGCTTTCAGATCATCACAGTTACATTAAAGCAATATTGTAATTTAAAGTCACTAATGCAAAAATGGCACTGATGACTAACAACCAACTTCTCAAAAACACACAGAGAAAGAACTAAGAAATATCCAAGTAAGCAAGTAGCAAGTCAAGGATGATAAGTCTAAGCCCCTTGTATATTTGCACTTCATTCTGTGCATCTTATGTAATTGTAGTCTGTTGGTTAAAAATGATCTACTGGCCAGGTAAATGAATCATAATGCAGTTGTTTACCACTTGAAGAATTCACATCAATAGATGTTTCAAAGGGAATCTGTGTTAGGTCTACTGATTTCTCTTCTGTCAACTTTCTGATTAATCCCACTCAAGTGTTGGTCAGCTGACTGTAGAATCTGAAGAATCATTTCTTAAATATATTCCTGAGATTTAGCAGCGTAATTAAATTAACAGAATCTAGAAATAATCCAGGACAATTCAATCATAACTATAAATAAATGAGTTTCAATGCACAAATGCATAAAAATAGTTACAATATTTTATTACAAATAAGTACTTATTGAGTTTGTAAATACCAGGGGTTTATATATCTAAAAATGAAACCCCTGATTGAATATAACATTTTCAATTAAAAAAGCATCAATGCTTGATTTCTTCAAACTATCATCTGACAATCATTGCAATTTATCAAAATTATAAAATTTTTATTTCTATATATTATTGGATATTACTATATAAATTTATATTTAAGCTGACCTTGCTATTTAAGTTTAAAAACAGATAAAATTTTAAATCCATATATACTGATCACAAATTTCAAGTGTTACAATAATATGCCATTCATTGCAACAGATAATTTTTTTTTTATAATTTTAAAAACTTTATGAATCTAATTCACTAACAAAATAAATATGGAATCTTGGACAAAATACCAGATTCATAGCACACATCATAACATTTTGATATAATGCAAAGAGAAATCTGGATAGGGAGCAGAGCACAAATGTCTGATGTCATGTTTCCCAATAGTACAATTTTATTGAAGTGTTTGTTCAATAAGAATACCAAAGAAATATTAAAATTTTATGTCATTTCCAAATCTCAACAAAAATATTTAATAAAGTTTAAACCTTATTGTTTAACTTTTGAATGTGATATTTGATTCTGATTTTAACAAATAAAGTTTAAACTTTATTTATTAAAACTGGAATCACAATATGCAACAAAAATTTTACTATAACTGACAGGAATTGAAAGAAGACTAGCAGACATGCAAGAACTGGGAGCACAAATCCCATGCCCAAAATTAGCTGCAAAATAATCATTTTGTATTTTCTAAATGATCAGAAATATCATAAAACACACAAATTATTGATTAAAGGATTTTTCTTTTACTGTTCATTCCAACTTTTGTAATTTTCTATAAAAAAATAACTGAATCACAAATTTCTATTTTAAAAATGACTCCCAAATGAAATAGTTTGTGCATTATTCCTGTATTAACATAATTGATGATGGCCTTTGTATGGCTAAAAATGATTTAGTTATAAATCTAACAATTCATAATTTCCTATATTTGTGTTTGCTCAAATGACTATTCAATAAAAACTTGTATATCATACTTCATATTCAATGTTTTAAACTGAAATTTAGTTTTCCCTCTGGAGAATCAGAAAGCAAAAATTTCCAAAAATTTTTATAATACACTCAGCTCTCCATTTGCACAAAGGTTCCATCTTTTTGAATCATCATGTAAATGGGGTCTAGAAAACCATATAGTTTATGGATGAAATTCTAAAAAGTTTAAAAAGTCATTATAGATCAGATTATTTATTGATATCATTTTCTTTTAAAATAATAACAATTTTGGCCTTTTAGACCCTTCTCAACAGTTGAAGAGAGTCATAGAAGGCTAAAAAATGTTACTGTCTGGTATTATTGATGATTGTATATTAACAAATTTTGGTATGCCTGCTTAATCCATTCACTGCCTTTGCCCTGGTAAGATGTCAAGATGGCAGAACAAAAAACGAAAAAAATAAAAATAAAAAGAGATATAAATAAAATTCAATCCCAAATTATACAGTGGAGCTATCGCGGAGTGGTTTTTTTGTGTTTATTGGGTGAAAATAGGTGCCTCTGATGATGGGTACTAAATTTTCCGATTGCTTAAATTTCTTTTTTAATTCCATTCTAAAGCTAGAAAATGTAAATGGATTGTATTTGTAAAACTTGGATTATTTTTCATCAAATCTTATCAATTCTGCTTTCTATTCTATCATAATCTTAATTTGATTTTCGGGTGAGATAAATTTTTTTTTGAAATTTTACTATGATGAACTGTAAATTCATAAAATTGAAATAATTTTGCCGATAATACGAAAATTTTGGTTAATTCTGTTAAAATATAGCTTATTTGTTTTTTTATTGCTTTACTTTTACAAATAATTTTGTAAAATATGAGAAAATCGTAATGTACAGATAATTTAATAAAATACGAGAAAATCATAATGTAAACAACCTTAGGCAATAAAAGGGGGAGTGGCACTTTAATTGTTTTATGACGGTCAGTCGTTTCGCGGGAAATTGCAGCCAAGCCTATTTTACTGCAACAAACTATCTCAAGGCCAATTAGAGTAGAGTAGAAAATGCTATAGCTGTTTATGTAGGATTGTGGATGATTTTTATATATGTTATGTTTTTTGTTATAAATTTGAAAATTTATAAAATATTAAAATAAAAATTATTGAAATGAAGAAAAAAACATATCAATAAACATATTGTATTAAAAAAAATGACGATATTTTAATAATTTTTTTTCAATTTTTGACTAATTAATAAATTTTTGTCAATTTTTGACTAATTAATTAACTAACTAAATTAATTAAAAGTTATGTAATACTTCGTTTTTTTATCAATAATTTTTTAAATTATAATTTGATTTTCTTCTTTCATACCTCATTTTATTCAGAAGAGTTGCCACTAACAGAAAATACCAAATATTTTGTTGGATGGCTAATATTTCATATGTAAAAATCATGTTTTTTCCATCTCATATAATGAATGAATAATTGTGAAAGAAATAAAATTCGAAAAAATTTGTTACATTGTTAGAATCACAATTAAAAACGTAATAAATTATGAAAATTTCAAAAAAAATTCAATGAAAATTAAGCGAGATATCGCAATGTAATAAATTATGAAAATTTCAAAAAAATTCAATGAAAATTAAGCGAGATATCGCAATTTACATTTTTTTGTTTTTTTTTTTTTGCGTATTAAAGAGGCTTAATTAGAAAAAATTGAAGGCAGTGAACAGGTTAAAGTGCTTGTTGAATTATTTGTGCCTGTATTTTGATGATAACCTGAATTGAAGGCCTTTTCAAGAAAATATACTTACACTTCTATAATGAATAATATAATTACCTATTTTTGGATTAATTTATATTTTCAAATTAATGTGTTTTTATTTTATTACATACCTCTGTATCTTTTCGAATAAAGTGTCCTGCCAATAATGAATTCTGTTTCAAATTTTGTGCCAAAGCAACCATTTCTTCAGCTACTTTTTCTTGCATGCTATGATGATAGCGGAGTACAGCATCTAAGTCTTTAATTTCTTTGTTTTCTTGATATTTCTGACGCAACCTCAAATCTCCAGAATCTGTAATTAGTAATGCATATATATAATCTTCCACTTATATAATGACTGTATATGTAAAAAATAAGCTCTAATTCAAAGTGGAAAAATAATAATTTATTAAAGAAGTACTTTCGACTTCACAAAGTCATCATCACTTTTTTTGATGATGACTTTGTGAAGTCGAAAATACTTCTTTAATAAATTATTATTTTTCCACTTTGAATTAGAGCTTATTTTTTACATTTACAATCTGTAATTAGTTTTTCAATAAATTTACATAAAATTTAACAAATAAATATGTTTTATATCATAGTTTCTAATTTACACAATGAATGACTGATTTATGTTTTATTTAAATCTATAACTTAAATAGAACAAATCATTATTAACTTCAATGTAATATTTTTATCTTATTATGAGCCTTGTTTAGCCATCAATACACTTCATTATACAAACAATAAATAGAAAACATACAAACAATTTAATAATATATGTATTTCTCTATCCAAAGATTTTATTAAAATTTGTATCAGGTACAAAGTATCAAATAAATTTCAGAATTTGAATTACATATGGCATACTTTATAAAGATTTTGAATATAATCAAATTCTGTTAGAAAACATTCCCTAAAGCATTACTATAAGGCAGGTTCAAATGAAAACCATTTGAGATATGTAGCTATTGGATGAAGCAGAAAGATGAAACAAATAGAAGTAGTAGTATTTAATGAAGCTTACTGTATGCAATGTTTCTCAGAAGTCACTCATGGCATTTAGGCAGGCATTCCATTGTTTGGATATATGGCGAATTCTATCTGCAAAGAAAGATTTTGGTTGCTGTTTGAACCAGTCCTTAACTGCATCCACTATGGCTTTGTTGGTATTGAATCTTTGTCCCTTTAGGAGTTTCTTTAATGGTCCAAAAAGATGAAAGATGACAATGATAAATCTGGGCTGTATGCAGTATATTGAAGGACCTCCTGCATACAGCCCAGATGCACTAGCCCACTTCTTATGGGCTAGTGCATCTGGGCTGTACCCAATGCACTACACACACTGCAGCTGTGCATTGTAATGGAGAATAATGATTCCTGAAGACAGTAGGCTTAGTCACTTGTTTTTGAGAGCCTTATGCAGCTTTTCAAGTGTTTGGGTGTACTGCTGAGTGCTGATCATGGCACGATGAAAAAACCCCGAGATGTATATTTAGCCGGCTATTAAGAGTTGGAAAAAATTTATGAGTAATTGTTGTGATACAGAAACACCAGTAGCTAGTGAAGTTCCGTTAAAAATATCACTTCGAATAGATTTCTGCCTTGTAAAATATTTAAATACGTTTAAAATAATATTTCTAGCTGGACTGTGCAATGTTTCTCCTCGCTTGCAAACAACTATACTATCCGCCATTACTGCTAAATACTAAAGGACGGTGATACCATTCGTTGTATTTATTTAATTTTTAGCGATTTGAGATTTAGTTTAATATTTAATAGCACAACCATGAAATATGAAGTATTAATTCGACAATTTTTTAAAAGATAATAACATTTCAAATTGTTACCGATGATAAAAAGTTAACTCCTATTGGACGAACGAAACAGAAACCGGCTATTCTATTGAATGACTTGACCTTTGCAATCCATAAGCTCTTTACCATATAAGGCAGGTCATCTTTCTTTGAAAAAGGTATAACAAGACAAGTATAACATGGCGTAGCAAAACTGGTATAGAAAAGGTACTTCTCGAGTATTGGATTATTATTATCATGATATAAATCAAAACTTTATGATAATTAAACTAAATAAATGATGAAATCATATTTAAGCTTACCCGAAATTTTATTCACTTCAAGTTATCTAATTACAGTAATTTTATATAATGAAATTTTCAAGTTTTTTTTTTAACTTATCAACTAATACGATTTACAGTTTATCTGCCAATAATTGTTGGAAATCCGTTTGTCTGAGATTGAAACCTCTAATCAGTACTCACCAACTTCTTGATATTCAAAAAGTCAACTTTGACAGTCGATTCCGAGTACGTAAAGGATCAAAGGTGGAAGTTGACTGTCAGCTATTTGCAAAAGTTGCTACACAACAAACTGGAGATTTCGAAATATTAGAAAATATTCCCGTTTTAATCGATTCTATTCAGACGCTTCTCGATCTACCATGCCAAACGGGAATGACGTATTTCTCTCAAAAATCGAGATCGTTTAACAGTTCAAATTGCAGAATACCAATTATGAGAGTTGAAAACACGAGGGAATCAGTGGATGTACTGTAGTTATATCAATATATATTTTTGTTTTATTTCGCTATACCTCCTCTCACATAATTTACTTTACATCATTTTTAATTTTCTTTCAAAGTACAAACCACACATTTTGTTATTTAATATGAAAAAATATTTTTTATCAAATAAAAAATGGTTTATACGAATATTTTAATTCATATCTTTCTATGCACAAAACTTTTTGCAATATACTGTACAAACCACACATTTTGTTATTTAATATGAAAAAATATTTTTTATCAAATAAAAAATGGTTTATACGAATATTTTAATTCATATCTTTGCATTTATCAATCATCATCTCGACAACGTTAACAGTTCACAGTTTCCTTCATTTCTTTTGAATAATCTCCCTGTTGGTTTTTCTGATGTAGTTGCGAATCATACTATATACAAAATATAAAAAGTTAATAAACAAATTAAATTGAAGAATACGAAAAAATAAAAAATGAACATGTTGTGTGGGAAGAAAAGCCTAATACTCAATTATCCCAAAGTGACGATTTGTACTTGTCACAGATAACAATATTTACGGTGGAAGTGTATATCAGGATTTTTCTCAAAAAAATTTTAAATATCAATAAATATTGTTTATTTACTGTAAACTTTAATCAATATTCTTCATATTTACTAAAAAAAATAGCTTCTAATATGAAGTTATTCTAAGAATTATTGCACTTTTATGGTACTGTCAAACTTTTGTGTATGCTATTCGGACACAACGCTTTTATAAAGATTGATGTAATTGCTGGAATTGCATCATTCATCATTAGGTTGATATTAACTTGTAATAGCTTACTGCAATATCAAGTAGCAAAATTTCGCTTATCTTATAATAAAATAGCCTGATAATGCAGCTGCCCCAACTAAGTTCTTATCCCCACGCCATCTTATTTCAAATAATTAGATTTCCGAAATGAGCCTCATCATTATTGTTTGTAGCATTTGTATAATTTTTAATTAATACTGAATTAGTTCATTAAAGAAAGACAATTAAAAAAGATGAACACTCATTTTATTACAAAACGATATAATATTAAAATAAAATAATTTTTTTTCGGTTTCCTTTCTATAATTTCCTAAACTGAAGGTGGAAGTTGCTAACGATATCCGACTTCTGATAAAATATTAAATATAATTGGCTTATTAAAAGCTTTATTTTTGTTTACATAAAGGAAACTACACCTCTAACAGTACTTAATATTATTCAACTGTTCGAAGAGGATAAAAGAATATGAAGAAAATAATTGCAGTTTTTTTCTTATTAGCTTTCATCTGGTGTGTTCGAACCATAACCAGAGAAAGACTTAGGGAGTTCTTTACTACAGAATATATTCTGAAACTTGTTTGCTGTAACATTTATTTTTATTTCTTTAGTTTAATGATTTTTGAAAAAAAAAATTATTTAAATTTTCATATATTTATTGATTTATTGCAGATCAACCTACGGAATATTCGTTAAGATTCATTGAATGCATTCTTTTGGATGTATATCTACCATCAATTATTAAGGTTCGAAAATATTAACATTTTAGATGCTTTCCCATTAATTTTATATACAAGTTTAATTTTATAATATTATATATATCAATTAGTTAGAAATAAATGATATTTTCAGCTCAGTGATGTAATACATCAATGTGTTGACGAAAATTATAATATGAGTAGTAAGTCGGAGTCGATTCGAGCATACTTGTGTACCAGTCATGTGTCACGGGACCCAAACGTAAGAATATTAGACTTTCCACATACAATTTTTAATGCCTCATTTAATTTTATTCAATATACCATAATAGTTTTCCTTTTTCTGTATTTTCGTTCTTTTTTAATTGTTTCATATATATATTTATAATTATCAACTTGATAGATTAGTCAATTCATTAAATACTATACTGGTATCCCTCCTGTAACTCGGTAGATAGGTTCCTAAAAAACACCATGTTGTGTGAAATCGTGTTATATAAGAACTGGAGCCAATAAAAAAGGAGAATTACGTTCCAAAACCAATTAAAAATAAATAACTTTCTTTAATTCCATATAAGAAACTTAATTTTTATTAAGAATATTAATAACACGAAATATATAGAAAGAAAAAAATATATATACTTAAAACCCTAAAAAAACAATACACGTAAAACAGAAGGAAATAAAAAGTATACAGCCTATATAACATTTATTTCATAATTATATCTTCTGTACCGCTGTTACGTTAAAACGAGAATATTTTTTCTTTAATGATATCAAGTTCACTTTCAAAACTTTTTAATGCATTTAAACTTTGTGCATCTTCTGTTCTCTTTACAAAATCTCTAATCTAACCTGCTACAACTCGCTAGAAAACAATCTTTCCTTAATATGCCGGTACTACTCACTTAACGTAACGAGTTCCGTTCTCACGACTTGGTCGGTAAGAGAGTATCTTCCTCAATATATTTAGAAAATATTCGTCATAACGCATATGGATCAGAAACAAATTTTACGTTAAAAAGTCGTAAGTTCCAATATTCGTTAAATAGGTAGGTCGTTAAGTAAGAGTACCTGTTTACCTAAAAATTTATGAATAATAATGTTTTTGGTCTCTTTCACATTCCTCTATTGAAGAATAAAAACTTATTTTTTTATCTAACGACTGAACGTTTGGAACACAAAATACTTAATGGTCACCAATTAACTCAATTCAGATCGAAATCGAAAGTAGATTGCATATCGTTCCTCTCACGGCAAACTTGCGAAATTGCATTTATGACTAATTTTTTAGCAAAGTTCCCCAAAGATTGTATTTTGTGTGTATTGTGTAGCCCTAGTATGTATTTACAAAATTATTGAAAATGTTCGTGTGGTAGCAAAATAAACGTAATTTTCTAAATGTGTTAAGTAAAAATAGTGTTGCATAAGTACCGTGTTATATGAGGGTTTCCGCAATTTTCAAATCGTGTTAGAACGAAACCGTGTTATAGAAGGGACACCTGTAGTTTTGCTTATTTCATTATAATATTTTAATATCATTAGCATTAATCGATGTAATTTAACTAATACTAATTTATTCTTAGGTAAGTTATTGTGTGAACGAAAACGTTAAAGTAAGATTTGAAAATTTTAAAATCTATCTAATTTTTCTTTTTCCTTCATATAAAATTCATTAATTAATTTTTTTTTTCAGGACTTACCATTACCAAATAATGATGAACTGATAGAATTTTTATTCATGAGTGGTCCCTGTAGTTATTCAGAAAAATGAAGTATAATGTGAATAATATGAATTCATGTGAATCAGTATTTGATTAATAAAATTATTCAGTAAACTTTCTATTATTCTTCAAATGCTTCGTTTTAAGATTTTTTTTTCTATTCAAATAATCAATGTAATTAAAATTTGTGTAAAAAAATGCTAAATAAAGCTATGTTTAAAGCATTAACTTTTTTAATTATTGAAATTTCCTAATAAGAAAACATTAATCTGTATACCAGGAGGAAAAGGACACTATGTCCATTTTTTTCAGTATTGGAATAACGCTATTAGTTTGATGTGTACATTATCAAACTCAATACAGCAAATCCAAACCTGCCTCTGTGATCTAATATTAGCACCCTCCAACAAGTGGCGCTGAATTTCAATTGGTTAGAACTAGAAATCTAACCACACTACGCACTAAAATATTTGAAACGTTTACCGTAGCACCGCCCTCTTTCAACTGATGTTGGAAAAGGATGACTGACATCATGCGCCATCTAACGATCATGTGGCAAAGCAGTAATCGACTTGCACGGAAATTATAATGATATAAAAAATATTACACCGTATGAAGTCTTGTAACGTTATTTACAGAACCACAAAAGTAGAAGAAATCATGAGAAGAAGAAAACTATTTTAATAAAAATAGCTTTTCTAATATTTTAATATTACTTTATGTTATATTTTGTGTAGTTTATTATTAGTTTTTGTTGATTTTTAAAACTCACGCTATTACGAAACTAATTTCAGTTATTAATTTTTAATTTTCACATAGTTTTCTACGATTTATTTTTTTTTAAATAAACTCGGCTCGATTATAAATCGTATTTATTGAATATAGAATTTCGATATGTGTAAATATTTGTTTTATAAGTTATCGTAATTTCTTTTAACGAGAAAAATGATTTATCTGGCAGAAAATCGTAACAATATTATTCCAATAACTGAATTAAAACTCGGTATCACTAATGAAGTAATGAAATCATTAACTGAACATTATTCGTTTTTCCTAAAAAAAATTAAATAACACGATTATAATGGAGATAAATATTGGATAAAATAACCGGTGTCAAATTGGCCACATTTTCGATTTTTGAAGTTTTTTTCTGTTGCAAGCGTTTGTGTATTTTCCCCTTCGTTTGCATCCTCACCACTGGCGGATTTTCTATAGACAGTGATAAATTGGCCACATTTTCGAATTTTGAAGTTTTTTCTGTTGCAAGAGTTTGTGTATTTTCCCCTTCGTTTGCATCCTCACCACTGGCGGATTTTCTATAGACAGTGGTGTGTCAAATTGGCCACATTTTCGATTTTTGAAGTTTTTTCTGTTGCAAGAGTTTGTGTATTTTTCCCCTTCGTTTGCATCCTCACCACTGGCGGATTTTCTATAGACAGTGGAGGCAGCCGCCTGGGCCCGCAACCTAAGACTACTCTTATTTTACAATAATAATACATATTTAATTTTTTATACGATTTTTAGCAAGATTTATATAATACAACAATGTTTCTGAATCCAAGAATGCTCTTACTGTTATTTAACAGAGTATGAATAATCTAAATATGACTCGTACTTAGATAACCACTGTAATAAAATTCTATTTTGTTATAAACGTGTATGTATTTTCTAAAAATAAAAAAAAACGTACTATTATTTAACAGACTATGAATAATCTAAATATGACTCGTACTTAGATAACTACTGTAATAAAATTCTATTTTGTTATAAACGTGTATGTATTTTCTAAAAATAAAAAAAAATTGATTTTCCGAAAAGAACGATCTATTAATAGGGCACCAAAAATCTCCCACTCCTATGGCCCCTTTAGGAAAAATTAGCTATTTGTCATTACCATTTCACTTCCAGAATCAAAACTTGTCTAAACAAGTTAAACATAAGTTAAAAATACTGCAACGTTATATTAGTCCTTTTGTACGATTTCTTTAATATAAATTTATTCATAATATATCTAAATCATCTAATATTTAATATCAATCAAGTTAATGTAAATAAAACTTTCTATTCATAAATATTTAATATATCACAAATCAATTTATATTTATTAAACCTATTAAATGTAATTCGAAATAAAAGTAAAATAACACTCAAGTTTCATGATTCTTAAATCTCTAAATCTATTTAAATGATCTATTTGTTCTTTTATATGGTTTCATGTCGAAAAGTGAGACAAAAATTCATTTTGAAATTCGGATTTTAAGAAAAAATATTTGTATTAGCCAAAAAAATATATAACAGAGAAAATAATCAGCACGATATCTATGATATCTTTATTTCTTTTAAAGATAGGCCAAAAGTTGATGGACTATAATTTCTTGTGGTCAGGAAAAATGGAAACTAAAAATTTTTATTATTCTTTATAAGATTTAGTATTATTACAAAACTTTAGCACACATTAAACGAATGTATTTATGAAGTTTTATTTTTTTCAATTGTTTTTATAAATTACTGAATGCTTGTTTATCTCAAGATGTTCAATTTGCAGATTTATCTTATATTGTTAAGAATGAAATACTAAAAAGATCTGAACGAAGTTTCCAGTAATATCAAAATGTTTCCTTTTTCTTATTTAGAAATACGTTGCGCCTTCATTATAGCTTCACTTCAGTTAAACGGTTATTTGCAGGCAAGAGAATTGACTACTCTTTCCCGGCAAACATTTTTTTTAACTTTATTTATCAAACATTAGAAAACAATTAACAACAACCGACAATAATAAATAATATATACAACATTTATATAAGTTCAAAGTATGTTTTTACAGTCATCTTCTCTGAATGATTGAATCACAGTAAGTTAATCACATTTTATTGGAATATGAAATATTCTTTCAGTTAGTGAGGAATTTAATCAATCAGTTTGAGCTGATTGTTAACGGTCAGAATAATGCCAGTTTGTAACCATTCTTGAGAATCTGCTGCAAGAGAGGATTTATTTAAATAATTTATGTTATCTAAGTGATTTTTCATTTGCGAACGGGATTTATTATAAGTAGAGTGGATAGTTATTGCTTTGAAGTATGAGATGCATCTGCTTCTCCAGATAGATTCAATGGCAAGAATAATGATAATTATCATTGGAATGGTGTAATTTTGTACGTTTAGTCATATTACTTCCTCAATGTTTACTGGTATACGGAAGAGACAGTTTGATTTGATGAAGTTCCATAGTTTCTTGCTGTGTTCACAGTGAAAGATGACATGTGATATTATTTCTTGTTGTTTACAAATGGGACAATCGTCATTTTGAATTATGTTCTTTCTTTTCTTCCACTCATTTGTAGACAATTATGGTGTATTTTCCAAAAAGTGTCTTTCGATCTATTGTTTAATGGAATTTTGAGGAGTTGTTTTATAATTTCCTTATTTTGTATCTGAGGTGAGTTTATACGAATTTTTGGGAGTGGGATGTAAATACTTATGATTTTATCATAAAGATCTTTGGGTTTTGATGAAAAGATTGTCTCATCGGAAAAATGGGTTTTTAATAGTTTGTAGCATCTTATTATCTCTTTTAAGAGTGGAGTTAAAGAAAATTTTTTCTGGTCTGCTCTGTCCTGATGATGATGTTCGGAAGGTGTGGTTGTAATAATGCTTTTGCAAGTATGTCCAGGCTCCGTGTTTGTGTAGGTTGTTAATGAGATTAATTCTGTAAATTATAGCTTTGTACGAAATGTCAAATAGGCCGAGACCGCCATTGATTATGCTGTTTTGTATGGTTGTTCTTCTAATTGGCTCGTAATTTCAGGACTTACCATTACCAAATAATGATGAACTGATAGAATTTTTATTCATGAGTGGTCCCTGTAGTTATTCAGAAAAATGAAGTTTAATGTGAATAATATGAATTCATGTGAATCAGTATTTGATTAATAAAATTATTCAGTAAACTTTCTATCATTCTTCAAATACTTCGTTTTAAGATTTTTTTTTCTATTCAAATAATCAATGTAATTAAAATTTGTGTAAAAAAATGCTAAATAAAGCTATGTTTAAAGCATTAACTTTTTTAATTATTGAAATTTCCTAATAAGAAAACATTAATCTGTATACCAGGAGGAAAAGGACACTATGTCCATTTTTTTCAGTATTGGAATAACGCTATTAGTTTGATGTGTACATTATCAAACTCAATACAGCAAATCCAAACCTGCCTCTGTGATCTAATATTAGCACCCTCCAAAAAGTGGCGCTGAATTTCAATTGGTTAGAACTAGAAATCTAACCACACGACGCACTAAAATATTTGAAACGTTTACCGTAGCGCCGCCCTCTTTCAACTGATGTTGGAAAAGGATGACTGACATCATGCGCCATCTAACGATCACAAGTGGCGCTGAATTTCAATTGGTTAGAACTAGAAATCTAACCACACTACGCACTAAAATATTTGAAACGTTTACCGTAGCACCGCCCTCTTTCAACTGATGTTGGAAAAGGATGACTGACATCATGCGCCATCTAACGATCATGTGGCAAAGCAGTAATCGACTTGCACGGAAATTATAATGATATAAAAAATATTACACCGTATGAAGTCTTGTAACGTTATTTACAGAACCACAAAAGTAGAAGAAATCATGAGAAGAAGAAAACTATTTTAATAAAAATAGCTTTTCTAATATTTTAATATTACTTTATGTTATATTTTGTGTAGTTTATTATTAGTTTTTGTTGATTTTTAAAACTCACGCTATTACGAAACTAATTTCAGTTATTAATTTTTAATTTTCACATAGTTTTCTACGATTTATTTTTTTTTAAATAAACTCGGCTCGATTATAAATCGTATTTATTGAATATAGAATTTCGATATGTGTAAATATTTGTTTTATAAGTTATCGTAATTTCTTTTAACGAGAAAAATCACTCATGTAAAATGATTTATCTGGCAGAAAATCGTAACAATATTATTCCAGTAACTGAATTAAAACTCGGTATCACTAATGAAGTAATGAAATCATTAACTGAACATTATTCGTTTTTCCTAAAAAAAATTAAATAACACGATTATAATGGAGATAAATATTGGATAAAATAACCGGTGTCAAATTGGCCACATTTTCGATTTTTGAAGTTTTTTCTGTTGCAAGAGTTTGTGTATTTTTCCCCTTCGTTTGCATCCTCACCACTGGCGGATTTTCTATAGACAGTGGAGGCAGCCGCCTGGGCCCGCAACCTAAGACTACTCTTATTTTACAATAATAATACATATTTAATTTTTTATACGATTTTTAGCAAGATTTATATAATACAACAATGTTTCTGAATCCAAGAATGCTCTTACTGTTATTTAACAGAGTATGAATAATCTAAATATGACTCGTACTTAGATAACCACTGTAATAAAATTCTATTTTGTTATAAACGTGTATGTATTTTCTAAAAATAAAAAAAAATTGATTTTCCGAAAAGAACGATCTATTAATAGGGCACCAAAAATCTCCCACTCCTATGGCCCCTTTAGGAAAAATTAGCTATTTGTCATTACCATTTCACTTCCAGAATCAAAACTTGTCTAAACAAGTTAAACATAAGTTAAAAATACTGCAACGTTATATTAGTCCTTTTGTACGATTTCTTTAATATAAATTTATTCATAATATATCTAAATCATCTAATATTTAATATCAATCAAGTTAATGTAAATAAAACTTTCTATTCATAAATATTTAATATATCACAAATCAATTTATATTTATTAAACCTATTAAATGTAATTCGAAATAAAAGTAAAATAACACTCAAGTTTCATGATTCTTAAATCTCTAAATCTATTTCAATGATCTATTTGTTCTTTTATATGGTTTCGTGTCGAAAAGTGAGACAAAAATTCATTTTGAAATTCGGATTTTAAGAAAAAATATTTGTATTAGCCAAAAGAATATATAACAGAGAAAATAATCAGCACGATATCTATGATATCTTTATTTCTTTTAAAGATAGGCCAAAAGTTGATGGACTATAATTTCTTGTGGTCAGGAAAAATGGAAACTAAAAATTTTTATTATTCTTTATAAGATTTAGTATTATTACAAAACTTTAGCACACATTAAACGAATGTATTTATGAAGTTTTATTTTTTTCAATTGTTTTTATAAATTACTGAATGCTTGTTTATCTCAAGATGTTCAATTTGCAGATTTATCTTATATTGTTAAGAATGAAATACTAAAAAGATCTGAACGAAGTTTCCAGTAATATCAAAATGTTTCCTTTTTCTTATTTAGAAATACGTTGCGCCTTCATTATAGCTTCACTTCAGTTAAACGGTTATTTGCAGGCAAGAGAATTGACTACTCTTTCCCGGCAAACATTTTTTTTAACTTTATTTATCAAACATTAGAAAACAATTAACAACAACCGACAATAATAAATAATATATACAACATTTATATAAGTTGAAAGTATGTTTTCATAATCGGAATATATTTTACAGTCATCTTCACTGAATGATTGAATCACATTTTATTGGAATATGAAATATTCTTTCAGTTAGTGAGGAATTTAATCAATCAGTTTGAGCTGATTGTTAACGGTCAGAATAATGCCAGTTTGTAACCATTCTTGAGAATCTGCTGCAAGAGAGGATTTATTTAAATAATTTATGTTATCTAAGTGATTTTTCATTTGCGAACGGGATTTATTATAAGTAGAGTGGATAGTTATTGCTTTGAAGTATGAGATGCATCTGCTTCTCCAGATAGATTCAATGGCAAGAATAATGATAATTATCATTGGAATGGTGTGATTTTGTACGTTTAGCCATATTACTTCCTCAATGTTTACTGGTATATGGAAGAGACAGTTTGATTTGATGAAGTTCCATAGTTTCTTGCTGTGTTCACAGTGAAAGATGACATGTGATATTATTTCTTGTTGTTTACAAATGGGACAATCGTCATTTTGAATTATGTTCTTTCTTTTCTTCCACTCATTTGTAGACAATTATGGTGTATTTTCCAAAAAGTGTCTTTCGATCTATTGTTTAATGGAATTTTGAGGAGTTGTTTTATAATTTCCTTATTTTGTATCTGAGGTGAGTTTATACGAATTTTTGGGAGTGGGATGTAAATACTTATGATTTTATCATAAAGATCTTTGGGTTTTGATGAAAAGATTGTCTCATCGGAAAAATGGGTTTTTAATAGTTTGTAGCATCTTATTATCTCTTTTAAGAGTGGAGTTAAAGAAAATTTTTTCTGGTCTGCTCTGTCGTGATGATGATGTTCGGAAGGTGTGGTTGTAATAATGCTTTTGCAAGTATGTCCAGGCTCCGTGTTTGTGTAGGTTGTTAATGAGATTAATTCTGTAAATTATAGCTTTGTACGAAATGTCAAATAGGCCGAGGCCGCCATTGATTATGCTGTTTTGTATGGTTGTTCTTCTAATTGGCTCGTAATTGGATGACCAAATGAAGTTGACAGTCATTTTGTTGATTTTTTTGTTGGAAATTTTTGTTAATGGTTGCGTTTAGAGGAAGTACCAAAATGGTCCAAGCAGTTTGGAGTTAGCTGCCCTTGCTTTTCCAAATAGGGAGAGGTGTCTTCCACTCCAGTAAAAGGAAGCTTTTCGGACTTTTTGAATGATGTCTTCCCACATAGAATTACTGTTGGATCCAACTAGAGTACCGAGGATTTTGATATTTTGGTTCGTCCACTTAAATCCTCCAAAGTTCTGGTCTGCAGCATCTATCCATAGGCCTTTGCATTTATTGGGATTAATAGATGTTTCAGAAACTTTTTCAAAATCAAGAAATAGAGGTTTGATCTGATTAATGCTGTCAGTATTACATAGGATTAATGTAATATCATCTGCGTACGATAAGTACTTAATTTCAGTGTTGAGATTATTTGGTAGATAATATCCACGGATATTGTTGTTGAGAGTGATGTGACGGAATAAGGGTTCCATGCTGATGATAAAGAGGAGCATGGATAGTGGGCAGCCTTGTCGAACAGAGGATTTAATATTAATTTTCTTTGTAAGTTCGGAGTTAATGATAATTTGACTAGATGTTTCTTGGTAGCAAAGTTTGGTCCATGTGAGAAATGTTTTACTTCATCTCATCAGCGTCTCCGACGCTGATGTGATGAAGTATGTCCCAGATGTATTCGTGGCAGATATTGTCAAAGGCTCGTTTGAGATCAATTTGCAAAAAACAACAATAGTCATACTCTGTTTTAGCGAGTTCATAGATAGTTTGAGCAACAAGGATGTTGGTGTGAATTGTGCGATTTTTAATGCCACAAGTCTGTTTGTTATCGATGATTGATGATATGACCTTTTGAAGTCTGGTTGCCAACAGTTTTGTAAATAATTTATAATCCGTGTTGAGTAAAGAGATGGGGCGCCAATTATTTATTTCTTTTAATTCAGTCTGGTTATTGGTCCTTGGAATCAACGTTATGAGGCATGATTAAATTCATTTGGGAGTGTGTTTTCATTCAGGCAGTCGTTTATCATTCGGACGGAAATGTGACCGATCAGAGGAAAAAACTCTTTTGTAAAACTCGACGGGAATGCCATATGGGCCAGGGGCTTTGTTATTAGGCATGCTCTTGAGAATATTCATACATTCTTTATATGTAATTTTTTCATTAAGAGATTTTGACTGGCCGCTTTAATGTCTTTCCCGGCAGACACGCAAACTTCTCATATATGATTCAGGTAAATATTTTAAATAAATTTGATTTAAACTAATAAACCTAAACCGGAAATGCGTATCCAATATACGTCTTCCATATTCTCTTTTCTTGTTTTAACTTTTTCTTCTGATGCTTTTCACCTTTCTAAAAAGTAATTTTGTATGAATTTGCATATTCGTTATCAATTTGGTGCTACCACAATCTATATTTAATATTATTTTTCATTTCCAGCACAGATTTTAAAAGAGCCGCGGGAGGTTTTCGCTGATTGCTATCGCTTTCCGTTCGCGTGACGTCATGTGCGAATACAAAATCTTTATCAGTCAAACTGTAATATGGCTGAATATTTAAACAAAATTAACTAATTACGAAGTTATTGCCATGAAGAAAGAAAATTATCATCCATAAAAATTAATTGACTAAATTAATATAAAAATATTGATACTTATTATTGTGGCTTTTTTATTAGGCATGCTCTTGAGAATATTCATACATTTTTTATATGTGATTTTTTTATTAAGAGATTTTGACTGGCCGCTGTTTAGTTTTGGCATTAATGTCTTTCCCGGCAGACACCCAAACTTCTCATATATGATTCAGGTAAATATTTTATATAAATTTGATTTAAACTAATAAAAAGAGATTTTGACTGGCCGCTTTAATGTCTTTCCCGGCAGACACGCAAACTTCTCATATATGATTCAGGTAAATATTTTAAATAAATTTGATTTAAACTAATAAACCTAAACCGGAAATGCGTATCCAATATACGTCTTCCATATTCTCTTTTCTTGTTTTAACTTTTTCTTCTGATGCTTTTCACCTTTCTAAAAAGTAATTTTGTATGAATTTGCATATTCGTTATCAATTTGGTGCTACCACAATCTATATTTAATATTATTTTTCATTTCCAGCACAGATTTTAAAAGAGCCGCGGGAGGTTTTCGCTGGTTGCTATCGCTTTCCGTTCGCGTGACGTCATGTGCGAATACAAAATCTTTATCAGTCAAACTGTAATATGGCTGAATATTTAAACAAAATTAACTAATTACGAAGTTATTGCCATGAAGAAAGGCAATTATCATCCATAAAAATTAATTGACTAAATTAATATAAAAATATTGATACTTATTATTTTAATAGTAACAAAATAATTTTATTTATATGAATGGCGCGCTTCAAGGAGCGGCGCCGCATCGATGTTATTCTGTTTGCTTGAGGTTTCGAAGGAAAATATAAAACAAAATTTTCCTTTATCATAAATAAATAGGCACAGAATAAAACTGTTAAAAGTTTATATAGATATAGATGATAATTTTAAAAAATGAGCTATTAAAATAGCATTTAGTCAAGGAGCGGCGCCGCATCGATGTTATTCAGTTTGCTTGAGGATTCGAAGGAAAATATAAAACAAAATTTCCCTTTATCAAAAATAAATAGGCACAGAATAAAACTATTAAAAGTTTATATAGATATAGATGATAATTTTAAAAAATGAGCTATTAAAATAGCATTTATATGCGACAGGAAACGTTATGCCCGCAGGGAAGGTCCGTGATTCATCTGTATAGAACTTTTAGCATTGAGACAGGAATAAACACGTTATGATGATTCATAACCTTATGAATCAGATATCGCTCCATGTCTTTAGAGGATATATGAGTCACATAAATAAGTAAATTTTATTGGCTAAAGGTATATTGCAATATTCTTTGGCCAATCAGATTTAGTTACAGTAGGCACTGTTTCACGGAAAACTTGAAATCTTCATTAGTTACTCTTCCGTGGTGTGGTATAGTGTCAGTTTTACTTCGGGTCTCGTTTATTAAATTTTTATTTTTTGTGTACAGATTTTTTTAAACGTGTGGATTTTTATTTCTATTTTGTGTGAAGAAATATCAGGTAAGCTCGATTATAATATTAAATATAAAATTCGATGGTAACTTTTGTTTATATTATTTTTATATTAGATTTAAGCTTTAAAGGGGTAAATTAATTTGTGCGTAAATTTAATTTGAATTAGTTAAGTAAACTGAATTCTGAAAGCAGAAAAATTGCAATAGTTTCTAATTTAGTTATTAGAATTTTTTATTAACTATTATAAACTAGATTTTGAAAAACTCAGATATTATGATTGTAGAGTTTGCAATAGTTTCTAATTTAGTTGTTAGAATTTTTGGTACGACTGGGGAAAAAATCCCAACGGAATTTACCGGAATTTCGACCCCCACTTTATCTTACCCCCCTAATTAAGGGCTCCTGAGTATTAACTATTTATTATAAACTAGATTTTGAAAAACTCAGATATTATGATTGTAGAGTTTGTAACTGTTTTATATTGATTTAGTCACTGGTGAGGGTCCCATGAGGGGCAAAGGTCCCATTCTGAAGTTATGGGGCCCCAAAGTTGGGGCTCGGAATTACGTTTTTTTTAAGATTTTTGCAAAACTTTTATAGATAATTTAAGAATGCCCCCGCCAGATATTAATGACGTTACAGAGCGAAAATTGCAATTCTTTAGACATACTCGCGATATTTTAATTCTCTTATTATATATTAAATAATTAATCCTTTTGTTATTAAATAACCAATCTGATATATATTTTTTAATAAGTAATCAAACTGTGATATTTTTATTAACTAACCAAAGACTGATATATTTTTAACAACTAATCTAATTGTGATATATACAATATTTTTAACTAATGCATGTTTTATTAATTAATTTTAACTCTTGATGCATGTTTTATTAAGTAACAAATCTGAATATAGTTTTTTTAATTAGTGATATTTGATGTATATATAATTTAATAGTTATTATGATATAGTTTTATTAGCTAACCAAACTAATACGTTTTTATTAATTAATCTATGTGTGATATATATTTTCAATATTTAATCAATTTGTAGTAAATTTTATTAACTGCTAAAAATCTGATACATTTTGCAATCTATCTCTGATATATGTTACAGCAATTAGTATATCAGATATTTTTGGGGGACTAAATCCGATCCTGCACCTTCACGTGGTGTCCCCTGTGAGTAGCAGCGTTAGCTGTGAAACCGAGCAGGACGGTCAACAATAGTTTATGCCGATCTCAGATGCCGAAACTTCTATCAAAGGATCTCAGCTTTCAGCTGATCCAGCTGTCAGTACCTGGTAAGGACCCCTAGGGATACGGTTTTGTTATTAAATAACCAATCTGATATATATTTTTTAATAAGTAATCAAACTGTGATATTTTTATTAACTAACCAAAGACTGATATATTTTTAACAACTAATCTAATTGTGATATATACAATATTTTTAACTAATGCATGTTTTATTAATTAATTTTAACTCTTGATGCATGTTTTATTAAGTAACAAATCTGAATATAGTTTTTTTAATTAGTGATATTTGATGTATATATAATTTAATAGTTATTATGATATAGTTTTATTAGCTAACCAAACTAATACGTTTTTATTAATTAATCTATGTGTGATATATATTTTCAATATTTAATCAATTTGTAGTAAATTTTATTAACTGCTAAAAATCTGATACATTTTGCAATCTATCTCTGATATATGTTACAGCAATTAGTATATCAGATATTTTTGGGGGACTAAATCCGATCCTGCACCTTCACGTGGTGTCCCCTGTGAGTAGCAGCGTTAGCTGTGAAACCGAACAGGACGGTCAACAATAGTTTATGCCGATCTCAGATGCCGAAAATTCTATCAACGGATCTCAGCTTTCAGCTGATCCAGCTGTCAGTACCTGGTAAGGACCCCTAGGGATACGGGTGAAGATTTACAAGAGTATCTCTGAAGTTTATATCCTTCAGACTGAAGTCGCTGCTGAAAGTTGTTCCTCCATGTTAGTAGCATCGCATTCTAACATGGAGGAACAACTTTCAGCAATGTGTTACTTCCATGATGATCGTTAGGAATCCATACACTTAAGAAGAAGTTCTGTCCCCTCTCTTCATGATGTTGATCGAAATATATTTTTTTATTATTTAGACATCTATGATATATTTTGAGTATTAAATCAGTCGATAATATGTTTGCGCATTTTAACATGGAGGAACAATATTCAGCAATGTCTTACTTCCATGATCGTTAGAAATCCATACACTTAAGAAGAAATTCTGTCCCCTGTCTTCATGATGTTGATCGAAATATATTTTTTAATATTTAGACATCTATGATATATTTTGAGTATTAAATCAGTCGATAATATGTTTTATTGACTATTCAAATTCTGATATATTTTAACAACTAATGTATCTGTGATATATATATATATATCTTTTAACTAATCAATTTATGATATTGTTATTAACAAATGAACCTGAGAAATTTTTATTAATTAGCTTTTTATTCTATGAGTTTTTAAGAAATTATTCGATAATTTATTTTCCTTTCATTAATCATTCATTTCTTAACGTATTTTTTCATAATCAATAAATCAATCTGTGATGTATTTTTATTAGTTAGTCCATCTATATTAATCATTCATTTCTTAATGTATTTTTTCATAATCAATAAATCAATCTGTGATATATTTTTATTAGTTAGTCCATCTATATTATTTTGTTTTTTATTAATTAATATTTATATATTTATTTTCCTTTCATTAATCATTCATTTCTTAGTGTATTTTTTCATAATCAATAAATCAATCTGTGATGTATTTTTATTAGTTAGTCCATCTATATTATTTTGTTTTTTATTAATTAATATTTATATAATACATTTTTATCAATTAATCAATCTTCGATGCATAAATTTTGTGTTTCTAATATTATTAATAATAAAATTATGTATTTCTTAAATTTTAAATTACGTGTTTATTTCATATTTACAATATTTTACTAACAGATAATGAAATATTTTGAGAAGCATAATTATTTTTAAAAGAGAAATAACCATGGTATTCAATAATGCTATTGCAACAACATCTCGAATGTATCTTCAATTATCAAAACTGCTCATTTGAATTTTTCAAGTTATAAAAATGGAGTAATGGAAAAGTTGGCTTCATCTTAATTAATTCGATTAAAATTTATTTAATGTTATTGATGCAGTTTGCAACAATCAAAAAAGAATATTTCTTTAAGCCTTGAATGCTCTAAGACAAAAACTATACCACATGATTCATTGCACAACGCAGTTGTTATGTAGTGTAGATTCTTCCATATAATTTGCATTACAAGTGTGATATAAAAATAAATTAAAAATTAATTTAATTATAATTCTAAGTTATTATAAAAAATTAAGTGTATTTCATTGTAATCACGATTTCTTATAATGTAATAATATTCAGTTGAATACTTGCTTTTTATACTGTTGTGCTTCATTGCACAGTTGTTATGTAGTGTAGATTCTTCCATATAATTTGCATTACAAGTGTGATATAAAAATAAATTAAAAATTAATTTAATTATAATTCTAAGTTATTATAAAAAATTAAGTGTATTTCATTGTAATCACGATTTCTTATAATGTAATAATATTCAGTTGAATACTTGCTTTTTATACTGTTGTGTGTGTGTTCTTATTTGTTTGAAAGTTAAAAGCTGCATCTCTTATTTAATTCAAAGATATCCGAGACACATAGGAATTAAATATTCACAATTTTTCATTAAAAGGCCGCAATTAGTAAGATTATAAGAACAAAAAAATTAAAACAGAATCTTTCCTAACAATATTTTATATAATAAAGTGAAATTTATTTTATGAAATAATGCATTTTGTGAATCATTAAACAGTATTTATTTTATTTATTACGTTATTAATCTTGTTTATTGTTTATAACTTTAATTGTTTTTTTATTCTTCACAATAGTCCATTTATTCAAATAATTTGAAATTTTCAAAGCCATCTAGATTATCAGTAAGGGGTGTTGCTTTTTAAATGACAATAATTTTGTATTGGCACCCATTTATTATCACAATATGGATTTTTGGAAAATAATATAAGTTTTCAAAGCCATCTAGATTATCAGTAAGGGGTGTTGTTTTGAAATGCCAATAATTTTGTATTGGCACCCATTTATTATCACAATATGGATTTTTGGAAAATAATATAGAAAAAATTGTCAAATACTGAATACAAAATTCTATTGAAGTTTTTAGTAATTGGATAAATTTTATTAAAATATTTGTTTTCTTTGGAACAGAAGAACTCATCATCTTCCAGTTTAATCATGTTTGATGATGGAAATAGGGACTTTAAAATTTAGAAAGACTTTATTTCAAACACTTCGATTACATTGTTGTTTACATAGAGTTAAAATTATTGACACAATATATATTCATCTTTTCTAATAACAAATTTATAATAAACTAGCAAGGATGACTCAGTTATGCTAATGCAAGGGCGCAGGCAGGAAGAGTACAAGAGAGCAATTGCACTCCCTGCTACTAATATTTGTACAGGCGCTCTTCTAGTTACGAACATAATTCATACAAAGGTTTTGTTCATATCAAAAATACTGATGTTATTTTGTCCTCAAATATACTGAGATTACTTTATATACCATACATTACTAATAAAAAATGCTTCGCCAGAACACGAAAAAGAAGAATATGATTGTCGACCACCGAAATGTTGAAAACAAGGGAGCCTACGACAATGTTCAGTGGCCGACATCGACATGCGGCCATTTTACATTTGCCCTACCCCACTGAACTCGAGGGCTGGCTAGAGTTTTGCCGACTCTATCATATTCCGGGCCTCATTTAGCCGACAACTGACCATCGACATGCGGCCATTTTACATTTGCCCTGCCCCACTGAACTCGTGGGCTGGCTAGAGTTTTGCCGACTCTATCATATTCCGGGCCTCATTTAGCCGACAACTGCGTATTACAGTTGTTTCGGGCCCTTCCGGATACTGAGGCCTCCCTCCATATTCTTCGATACCGTCGGATGTGTTCTGTGCGCTCTTTGCCGCGCTAACTCGATATCCTTGACGACGCAATGTGAACTGTCTGATATTCTCCATATGCTGTCCGTATGGTTTATTTGAGGCTGCATTTATTGTCCTGTCAAAACGCAGAAAAAATAAACTTCTAGCCGGCATTATGGTTTATTTGAGGCTGCATTTATTGTCCTGTCAAAACACAGAAAAAATAAACTTCCGGCGAAATCCTCGCTGGATTGAGCGGTCGAAATCGCGATCAAAAGAAAGACTAACAATATAAGAAATTCAAGCAAGTATATTTCCGTTTTTTCAATGAATTTGTTTTCATAGTTATATATATTCATTTTATAGTGAAAGGATATCTTCCTTTTTATGATGCTGTACTGTAAAGCTATGTATAATGAAAGACACAGTAGAGTAAAATTGGAAATTGTATAGTTGCTAAATTTGGAAATTGCTTTTCCACAGAAGACATTTTTATCAAATGCCATTGAAATCAGAAAAATAGTCACCATCCATAGAATTATTTCAATTATAAGAGTGCATATTATGAAAATTTTAGTTGCAAATGTTTTTGTTTCCTTTCTGCATTCATTTGAAACTAAACGTTCTAATCCAAATATTTTAAATGTAGAAAAAAGGGGATAAAGTTGGTGTTCAAATGTAAATATCTGATATATTAGTTACTGTTTGACTGATCATCGTTTATAGATATTAATTCTTTCCGAAATACTTAATATATATATATGGTGAATATAGTGATATGAGAAATAATGTCATATGTTTCATAATTTTGAATGCGCCTGTCTTTAAAGCTTATACATTGAATAATTTTTATTTATCATAGCTATACCGGTATCTATAATAAAAACTAATCTAGCATCTATCTAAGATTGAGAATAGCCATGAATTTATAAACTAATCTACGAAACATAACTAAGTGTTGGATCCAAAAATATTAACAATTATAAATATGATGTTACTACATGATTATTAATAGGCAGACATCAGATTGTAACATTACATTGACAAATTTCATTATTTGTTGAAGCAATCCATTCAAAAATGATTATTTGTATTACTACGCACTTTATTTAGTATTTGATAGAAAATTAAATATATCCTCCCTGGAAAAAAGAAAAACAAAAATATTGAGAAATTAATTTTGAAAATAGTATCATTATATTCACCATTGAAAATATCATAGAAAAAATTCTTAATAGTTCTTTTATACAAAAAAGGAATATAGTAAAAATTTAATCAGTAATTTTTCTGCAATAAATATTTAAAATAAATTATGAGGAATTTAATCAAATTACCAAAATATTTTTCGGGTTATGCTTAACTGTATTTGACTGTTTACATAGTATTACTAGAAATTTAAATTCTGGATATGAAAGAAAAATACAAGCGCTCCTCTAGTTACGAACGTGAAATTGCATTTTCAATTTTTGGGAAATTCAAAAACTCCGTCAATAATTTTAAGTAATATGAGAGCAAAATGCTCTACCAACCAAATAATATAAAATTACAAAGTTGGTTAACTTATTAAAGAATTATTTCAAAGTATCGGTGAGTATACCAAAAATTCCTTGTTTTATATTCGGAATTTTTTATTCAAATGTATGAAATAAGAAATTTTTAATTGGTCCGATTGTGAAATATTTTACAATATTCGGTATATAAATTTATTTGTTACCTTTTGAGCAAAAATAACATCAGTATTTGAGTTACGAAAAAACTTAGGTATGAATTATATTCGTAATTAGAGGAACGCCTAGACAATATATAGTAGTTTAATTAATGTTTTTTTTTAAATACGATATCAATTATTGATGAGCAGCATTTAATTATAACTTTAATAAAAACCTGGCAATGAAATGATAAAAGAATGATCTATTAAGAAAACTAATGTATAGAGAGATGAACAGTTTACTAAATGCAATTTTATTCCTTTTAGAGCTGAAACCTATTAATTAAGCTGGAATATTTACATTGCATAATTCAATTGTATTAATTACAATTGAAAAATTAAGAGTAAAAACAAAAAATAAGTATGATTATCTGGAAGGATGAGGGGTTTTAAACTGCATAAGAAGATCATCAGTTCTTATATTGAATTAAATCATTCTGATAAGGTATTAATTACGTTTCTGTACATCCTTCGACCTTAGCATCACGCGTTATTTAGAACAAGATTCCTGCAGCATTCTGCTACATGAAATCGAAAGTGAATTCCGAATTTCTGTTAAATCTATTGTAGAAATCCTATTTTCGCCATACCAATGGGAACCACACTTGACTTTTTTCTCACAAACCTAAAATACATGACTTTATCATTCTTGCAGGTGATATAAGAATGATGCAATTATTCTTAGATGGATAAAATGTTCTCAATAAAAATTCCATTGGTGCATATTTTATTAATAACACCACAAATAATTCTCACAGTATATAGGAAGTAATTTGCAATTCGAATGTAATTCTCCTTTTATCTCTAAAATTAAAATTTTTAATTTTTAATGTTTTTAATTTATATTTTTATTAACGGCTTATAATTAATAATTTGCATGTAATGCGCAATTGATCAATAATATGAATACAGCATTTTGAATAATTACAGAGGAATTTGATCAATCCAAAGTGGAAATTTAAAAAAAATCACAGATTAATCTACAATATATAATCTAAAGTTGATTAATTTTATTATTTCTCTCAGTTATTTCTTAGCATCATATAGTTTTATAATAAATATTATTAAAACTAAGGATTCTCTTTAATCTACAAAATAAAAATAATTGAAGTACTCGCTAATCAGAATGTGGTCCAAAGATATTTTAAGATATATATATATATAATTTTTTAAGTAAATATAAGAATCTGGAATTATGTTTTTTATTACTTATTAAATTTTATTCACATCATAATATGATTCAGTAGAAATTAATGAAATACGATGTTATTATCATGCTCTACCATAATTGATAAAGAAGTAGCGGTATCAGTTTGTTTGCATGCTTTTAAATTACTACATTAGAATATGTTTGCATATGTCCTGCTCATTAAATCTAATGTCATATAATACAAATGAAAAATTCTAAAATTTAGTTTTTAACTTCATTTGTGTTTCGACTAGGATCAGTTTTTAATGTCAAATTACTTTTTGTTACCAACATTTTATGGAAGTGAAACCAATGATGCAGTTCATCAAAGATTTTCTTCATAATAATATCATGGCAAACGAATAAATGTAATTTTTTAATGGAAAAAAAAATAAATAGTCATTCTGAAATACTTAATATATATATATAGTGAATATAGTGATATGAGAAATAATGTCATATGTTTCATAATTTTGATTGCGCCTGTCTTTAAAGCTTATACATTGAATAATTTTTATTTATCATAGCTATACCGGTATCTATAATAAAAACTAATCTAGCATCTATCTAAGATTGAGAATAGCCATGAATTTATAAACTAATCTACGAAACATAACTAAGTGTTGGATCCAAAAATATTAACAATTATAAATATGATGTTACTACATGATTATTAATAGGCAGACATCAGATTGTAACATTACATTGCCAAATTTCATTATTTGTTGAATTTTATCTAAAATTCTTAATAGTTCTTTTATACAAAAAGGGAATATTAAAAATTTAATCAGTAATTTTTCTGCAATAAATATTTAAAATAAATTATGCGGAATTTAATCAAATTACCAAAATATTTTTCGCGTTATGCTTAACTGTATTTGACTGTTTACATAGTATTACTAGAAATTTAAATTCTGGATATAAAAGAAAAATACAAGCGCTCCTCTAGTTACAAACGTGAAACTGCATTTTCAATTCTTGGGAAATTCAAAAACTCGTCGATAATTTTAAGTAATATGAGAGCAAAATGCTCTACCAACCAAATAATATATAATTACAAAATTGGTTAACTTATTAAAGAAGTATTTCAAAGTAGCGGCGAATATACCAAAAAATTCTTTGTTTTATATTCGGAATTTTTTATTCAAATGTATGAAATAAGAAATTTTTAATTGGTCCGATTGTGAAATATTTTACAATATTCGATATATAAATTTATTTGTTACCTTTTGAGCAAAAATTACAGCAGTATTTGAATTACGAAAAAACTTAGGTATGAATTATATTCGTAACTAGAGGAACGCCTAGATTTTACCTTTCGAGCAAAAATTACAGCAGTATTTGAATTACGAAAAAACTTAGGTATGAATTATATTCGTAACTAGAGGAACGCCTAGACAATATACAGTAGTTTAATTAATGTTTTTTTTTAAATACGATATCAATTATTGATGAGCAGCATTTAATTATAATTTTAATAAAAACCTGGCAATAAAATTCCAAGTCCATTCCAACCCCAATGTCGAAAAATAAGATTTAAATATTGAAATAAATTCAATACAGTGTCGCATCTTCAGGTTTTTACTTGGAAAGTTTTAATATCTATGATGTCTGGGTAATAACTTAATATAACTCAAAAACTTGCCAAGTAAAAGCCTGGAAGTGACTCTGCATTGAATTTATTCCAGTATTTAAATCTCATTTTTCGACATTGGGATTGGAATGGAACTTGGCACCTGTTTTAGATCTCTATTTTTTGGTGGCCAAATATACTGGTAGAATAAAACTTGGCCCATTTTTTCACATTTTTGTTTTTGGTAGGATATCAGTACTTTTGGCTAAGTTATTATATTAAACAAACACACTAAATAAATAATAATCTATGATAGCAAAATAATTCTTCGCGGGATGCAATTTTTTCCTTTTAACCGATGTTTATGAATTATCCGTTTCGTATTAAGTGTTTTAATCTGCATTGAATTTATTCCAGTATTTAAATCTCATTTTTCGACATTGGGATTGGAATGGAACTTGGCACCTATTTTAGATCTCTATTTTTTGGTGGCCAAATATACTGGTAGAATAAAACTTGGCCCATTTTTTCACATTTTTGTTTTTGGTAGGATATCAGTACTTTTGGTTAAGTTATTATATTAAACAAACACACTAAATAAATAATAATCTATGATAGCAAAATAATTCTTCGCGGGATGCAATTTTTTCCTTTTAACCGATGTTTATGAATTATCCGTTTCGTATTAAGTGTTTTAATACAGGTGATAAATTATGTCTTCGGCCGGAGGCACGAAGATATTTTGTAATAACCGATATATTTATTCATTATATTCACCAATATATCCTTTAATTTAATCAATATATTCATTAAAAAGATTGCTATATAGGCAACGACGCGCTCAATCGCTTGGAGTGAAATAAATTTATCACAAAATAATTGAAAAATTGGCATTTTCTGAATATTTTCTTTACCTATATCCTAAACCTATAGTTGTGCTAAATTTCAAGTTTCTACGTCAACAGGAAGCATTATATAATTTTGATGAGTAAGTCAATGCCCAAATTTGCGATTTTCCGGACTCTATCTCCTAAACACTTTGATATTAAAGCTTGAAATTTTTACAGGGTCATGAGGAAAAAAGCTTAACAACATATACGATTTTCGTTTTATTAGCTTAATCGGAAGCGAAGTTATGGAGATGGCAGTATTGCTTAAGTTGGTTCGTGTAAATATATATTCAAGGTGTGCGCCGCGCGAACCTGGCCCGCGGCGCACACCTTAAGTAAATTAAAGCCTATCAAAACGTATTGCCGTGCGCCTTGATACACATTAATTTAAATAACTCGGGTTTAGTAAAATGTATGTATGTGTGCGACTGTGGAAGGAGATAGCAGAACTAATTTTAAGTGAAAGAGTAATTATCATTAAATGGGTAACTGTTATTACATTATATATGTTAATTTTTGTTATATATTTAAATATATCACCAATTTCATCTTTATTGAATATGTTTCGTGCTAATCTTTCAAGAAGATTCCATTCAAAATATCAAAAACAACCATCAGACAATCAAAATTTCTTCAGCCATTTTTGGATATGAAATCGAATCTCAAATTCGTAGGCGAATATTCGCAATTTTTCATAGAGGACAGAAATTTTTTAGGCGAAGCGATGAAATTGGTACCGCTTCATTCTGTAAGACGGGATAATATATTTATAAGTGAGTATTATTCGATTTTCTAAACTGATTTTAATATTAGATAATCGCAACTCTTTATTTTTTTCTTTTAGTTCACTACCAGAAGAATATGCATTCTTGCCAACCATGGCCACACCGAGGTACGACTGGCCTTTTCCCATCACTTCCAAATATAAAAATACAAAGATTTGCATTTTCTACACGACAGATAAAACCCAACAATCGTAAAACCTTCATCTTGACAGAAATATTGGCATCTGCTCTAATTTGGCTAAAGAAGAACGCAACGGATTTAAACTGATCGAATTCGGGATTATTTAATATATCTGCATCATTGGTGAAATTTAATTTGAGAGGTTTAAACATTGTTTCGTGCATTTCTAATATAGTAGCATTTATTCGCTTACCGGTAAAGGCAACTCTACAGTGATGGCTAGAGTTAAATCTTTGGTAATTATCTTTTATACTTGACAAAACTACAGAAGGAACCGTCAAAGAAGGGAATCAATATGTATTTTAACTGTGCTGTTCATAAACCATAACGCGCATTTTATATGAAGATATAAAAATGCGCGTTATGGCTTATGAAGATATAAAATATGAGAAGATATAAAATGCGCGTTACGGTTTATGAACAGTACAGTTAAAATACATATTGATTCTCTTCTTTGA
This sequence comes from Olivierus martensii, assembly GCA_000484575.1. Lineage (NCBI taxonomy): Eukaryota > Metazoa > Arthropoda > Arachnida > Scorpiones > Buthidae > Olivierus > Olivierus martensii. The sequence goes on from AYEL01043402.1 coordinate 64,753, forward strand.
CGGTTCCTTCCGTAGTTTTGTCAAGTATCATCATCATATATATTATTAGTCAAACGTGGTTGGCTGATGTCCCTTTTTTGGACGTTGCGCGTTATGGTTTATGAACAGTACAGTTAAAATACATATTGATTCCCTTCTTTGACGGTTCCTTCCGTAGTTTTGTCAAATATAAAAGATAATTATCAAAGATTTAACCATAGCCATCACTGTGGAGTCGCCTTTACAGGTAAGCGAATAAATGTTACTATATTAGAAATGCACGAAACAATGTTTATACCTCTCAAATTAAATTTTACCAATCATGCTGATATATTAAATAATCCCGAATTCGATCAGTTTAAATCCGTTTCGTTCTTCTTTAGCCAAATTAGAGCAAATGTGTAAACAAAAACAAAGTCTTAGCGTCCTTTAAAAATCTTTTCCCAATGTACCCGTTTTATTTTTTAAAACGGGTTATGTTTACTAACCAACAAATTTGTGATATATTTTTTAATATTTAATCAATTTATAGTAATTTTTATTAACCGCTAAAAATCTGATGCATTTTGCAATCTATCTCTGATATATGTTTCAGTAATTAGTATATCAGATATTTTTGGGAGACTAAATCCGATCATGCACTTTCATGTGATATTACCTGTGAGTTGCAGTCTTAAATGTGAAAGCGAGCAGGGCGGTCAGTACAATTTATCCAGAATCTAAGACCCTAAACTTCTATGAAAGGTTCTCCGAGCTCTACTGGTCCAGTACCTGTAACGACCTCTGCCCAGGGATACGGGTGAAGATTTGCATAACTATCTCTGCAGCGGCTGTCCTTCAGATTCAAGTGGCTGCTGAGAAAAAGGTTCTCCGAGGTCTACTGGTCCAGTACCTGGTAACGACCTCTGCCCAGGGATACGGTTGAAGATTTGCATAACTATCTCTGCAGCGGCTGTCCTTCAGATTCAAGTGGCTGCTGAGATCTTAATAGCATAACTATTTGTAATTTAATAGCATTACTTAATTTATTTGAATAGCAGCGCTTACGAGGTAATATCTTATTTCCATGTTGAGTGCTAAAGTTCTTACACAAAGCTCTTTACACTCACTTTGTGATGATGAAAAAATTATGATATATAATTTTTAAATAATTTAGTCATCTAAGATATATTTTGAATAATTAATCAGTTTGTAATATTAAATAATCTTCTTTAATTCTGAAATATTTTAACAAATAATCTGTCTGTAATATATATATTTAACTAATATGATATTTTTATTAATAAATAAAACTGTGAGATTTTTATTAATTAACTTGTTAATCTGTGATATTTTTTACAAATTATTCAATCTGTGCTATCTTCCATTCTTTAGTCATTCATTCTGTAATATATTTTTCTTTT